>WYDI02000614.1:0-15324 GCA_009867235.2 Psittacus erithacus
ATAGCATATATAATTTATACTATATATTTATTTCTCAGGCAGACTTAATGATCTCTCTGCTGGATTCTTACAAATATTTTGAAGGCATCTGCCATCTGCTGATCAGTTCTGCTTGAAAAATGTTTTCTGTGGATCACTGTATATCTCCCGTTGTTTATAGTGTATCAGTTTGCTTATACAAAGGAAAAAAGCCAATTAAATGTAAGGACAGAAGCCAATCCAACCATACACACTCAAACAAATCCTTACACTTCCCTTCCACTGCCTGTGGAGAATAGAGTAGGAATGTACTGTGGGATAAACAACTCTGATTGGTTTGTTGTTACAGTCACAGTTTGATATCTAAACATATAATTCTAAGAATAGAAATGATTAAGTCTGGGTTATGTGAGAATTGCTTGGATTATTTAATGTCTAATAAAGTGCAGTTTCTTAGAGCATTTCTGAGCTAAGTTTTCCTGTGACTGGTGTGTTCTGTCCTGGAGAATCTTTCATTCCTAATAATATAATTCATCTCACTTGGCGGGGTCCCCAGTAGTGGGATGCGAACTTGACTCTTCCTCCTGCCCTCAGTAGCCTATTTTCCTGCAGCTTGGAGGAATAGAATATTTCTGCGCCCTCTACACCTCTGCCCAGATGTTTGGTTGAAAGTGGCTGGCAGGTGTGAGCATTATTGGAGATACAGAATGACAGATTGGTAGATACCAGGACAGATTCAGTGTCATCCCATAAAACTAATTTCCTTTGGAAGTCAAGCTAAGATGGAAGAAAATTCAGATCCACATGCACAGCAACGTTTAATACACAGCTATTCTAACCCATGCTATTGTGACTTTGCTCCTCAGGCCTATTTAACAGAAGCCATATCTCAAAGGAGCATTTTATATCCTAATAGCTTGTGGAGACAGCAACAATAGGCTTTTATCCAAAACTAGAAGTTCTCACCTGTTTTTTTCCATAACACCTAATTAGCAATTAAATAGAAGCTTATCTTTTAAGTTCTGGGGTTTAGGTTATTAATCTTGCCCTACTGTGTATTACACATATATTTTGTGAAAAGAGTCAGTTCCTTTTAACACAACAGATTTATATTCCAGTTATGGATCTGAAAACTTTTCAGTACAAGAATCATACGTAATAGGCAAAGATATTATATAGTACAACTGTCCACCTTGCAAATGACCATTTTCTTGTGACATTGTAGTCGTTATCCCATCATAAAGGAAATCACATTTAATATATTTTCTCTGGGTGTTACTGATTCAATTCCATCTTGGTCATAATAGTACAAAAATATTTTAAGAGCGTATTGCTTTGAGTAAGCATTGATAGGATTCACACCCACTAGAGAAAGTTTCTACTTGATACTGTTGAAGCCAGACCTCATAAAAGATACAGGCACCTTGCTGTTAGAGCAGACATTCATCCTTCCCTAAGGTCCTTTCCAACCCTAACTATTCTAGGATTCTATGATTCCATTTGACCTCATCTCTCACCAGGAGGGATGTGTTAGGGAAGGACCATTCCATGTTAACTTTTAAGATAATTTCTGCTGGGGCTTCAGCACTCAGGTTTTCAGTGCTCATTCCTTCATTGAGAAGAAAAATCCCAGTGTCCGAGCACCCTAGCCAATACCTCATAAGGACAAGCCAAAGCAGCAGCATACTGAGCATGGAGAAGACATACTGCTAGCAAACAGCAAAACCAAAGAACAAGTGAAAAAATATCAGCAACCCTAATCTAATTCAGGGCTATGGGTAAACACCTCCATCTGTTTAGCATCTGAATACTCCCCAGAGACTAGCACCTAAAAATGTCTCTGAAAGAATTCAGCAGATTAGTCTTTCTCAAGCTTTTCCTTATAAAGTATAGACTGAGTAGGAGAGGATGGGAAAGGGTAGCTGGATTGTCAGTACTCCTCTTGAAAACCTACATCTCAATTGTAGATTTTTCTCTACCCGGTGAGATTAAACAATATTTTACATATCCTGGCAACATATTCAGACAAGGCTTAAGATGAGGAAAAAAGGAACATATTTTATTGGCTACCAGCACACTTGATTATGTTGGTTTAGTATTACATGATTATGTTCCAAAATTATAACATATTGCAAGGTCCTTGCAAAACTATAAGGTCTTTAGTGGTTACTTTGTGTTCATTCAATGTTTAGGAATCTGTGTTTAATAGCATATTAACTTCGTGTGAAGGAAATCCTGTGAATTCTAATAAGCAAGAGTATCACATCTGAAATCAGAAAATACTAGCATATGATCTGGAGATAGAAATTAATTTTGGAAGCTAAATCATTAAAAGTATGTTCACTTTCTTTTAAGAATTGGTGAGTACTCTATGGCATACATAATGTTTCCCCTTCTTCCTCCTACATACATACAAATTATTTTTTTCCCCAAGGCTTCATTGCTGTTGCGGAGAAGTAAAGATTCATGTGACAATTCACATTCATCATTTGGTTTGGCAGAATTTCAAATCGTGGATTTTGATTTCTGGAACCAAAGTAATTCAAGATTACTTAGATCCAAGGTTTTGAATTAATCTTTAGTTAGAAATGAGATCTAAGAACAAGATAATTTTCTCCTTTGCACAAGCTCTTTTCAGAGTAGCTTTTCCCTGTCAAAATTCAGCACTGATTGGCTTTGTGTGTGCTTCCGAAACCTCCTTTTTCCACAGCCGTATTGTTAGAACACTTTCATTATTTTGAAGTAAGTGTTACCTGCCTTTCCCTTGCCTGATTGTGAGCTGTTGGTCTGATGCTCCGAAGTGCAGTTTGACAATACTGAATGTGTCTTGGAATATAAACCACATAAGGATCTGAAGATCACTTTTCTTCATTTCATGAAAAAAGGAAGACCTTTCTGATTCAAATTATTAACGAGTCTTTATATTCTCTGGTGATACACATTGAATAAACTCGTATGTGAATAATAATAATAAAAAAAAAGTATGAATGCTATAAAAACCTGGATTAAACTGTAAAGCGTAAACAGATGTATAAGGTTCATTGTATATAAACATTCTGGGACCTGATGAAATCCATCAGTGGGTCCTGAAGGAGCTGGCAAATGAAGTTGCTGAGCCATTGCCCATCATATTTGAAAAGTCATGGCAGTCAGGTGAAGCTCCCAATAACTAGGAAAAGGGTAATATTACCCCCATTTTCAAGAAGGGGAAAATGTAAGACTGGGGAAACTACAAACCAGTCAGTCTCACCTCTGTGCCTCACAGGAAAATGGAGCAGATTCTTCTGGAAACCATGCTAGGGCACATGAAAAATATTGAGGTGGTTGGTGACAGTCAACATGGTTTCACTAAGGGCAAATCCTGCCTGACCAATTTGATGGCCTTCTATGATGGGACTACGGAACTGATGGGCAGGGGCAGAGCAGTTGACGTCACCTACCTGGACTTGTGCAAAGTGTTTGACACTGCCCTGCATGACATCTTTGTCTCTAAACTGGAGAGTCATAAATTTAATGGATGGACTCCTCGGTGGATAAAGAATTGGCTGGATGGTTGCACACAAAGTGTTGTGGTCAATGGCTCAGTGTCTAACTGTAGACCAGTAACGAGTGGTGTCCCTCCGGGATCACTGCTGGGACAAATCTTTCTCAGTGACATGGACAGTGGGATTGAGTGCGCCCTCAGCAAGTTTACTGATGACACTAAGCTGTGTGGTTCAGTTGATACACTGGAGGGAAGGAATGCAGTCCAGAGGGACCTTGACATGCCTGAGAGGTGACCAGTGCCAGCCTCATGAAGTTCAACATAATGAAGTGCAAGATCCTACACCTGGGCTGAAGTAATCCCAGGTACAGTTACAGGTTAGGTGGAGAAATTATTCACAGCAACCCTCTGGAGAAAGACTTAGGGGGTTGGTTGATGAGAAAATGAACATGAGCCTGCTTCAGTGTGCGCTCGCAGCCGAGAAAGCCAATCATATCCTGGGCTGCATCAAAAGGAGCATGACTAGCAGGTCGAAGGAGGTGATCCTGCCTCTCTACTCTGCTCTCATGAGACCTTACTTGGAATATTGTGTACAGTTCTGGCTTCCCCAACATAAGAAGGACATGGAGCTGTTGGAGCAAGTCCAGAGCAGGGCCATGAGGATGATAAGGAGGCTGAAGCACCTCCCATATGAAGACAGGCTGAGAAAGTTGGGGCTGTTCAGCCTGGAGAAGGTACGGCTGCGTGGAGACCTCATAGCAGCCTTCCAGTATCTGAATGGGGCCTACAAGGGTAATGTAGACTCTTCATCAGGGAGTGCAGTGATAGGACAAGGGGGAATGGGTTTAAACTTAAACAGGGGAAATTCAGGTTAGATATAAGGAAGAAGTTCTTTAATGTGTGGGAGGTGAGGCACCAGGACAGGCTGCCCAAAGAAATGACAAATGCTCCATCCCTGGCAGTGTTCAAGGCCAGGCTGGACATGGTCTAGTATGAGGTGTCTCTGCCCATGGCAGGGGCGTTGGAACTAGATGACCTTATGGCCCTTCCCAACCCTAACCATTCTATGATTCTGTGATTCTGTTTGTAGTTCTGTACTTTTAGAGCTTTTGTTTCTAATTTCTGCCTGTCAGCAATGCCCTTTCCATGGGCTTTTCTCACCTAAACTATAAGCTATTGTGAATATACTGTATTTGGGGAAAATGTAGTAAATATATTGCATGGCTTTCTTTAGCTGTTTTGCAAATACATTTCATCTTGGTTTACTTATTTTTTTTCCAGTTGTAGAACTTCTGTTGCCGAGCAAGATACTTATTGCGTAGATTTTTGTGACAGTGATAGAATATAAAACCCCACCATTTAATTTCTCCTTGATCCGACCAAACTACTAGAGATGCCCAAGCACCTTTAATAGGTTACACGAAATGACAAAATTTCATTAAGTATCTTTACCTACCCTGGTTTATAGGATAAAAAACATTTTTATATTAGGCTGAGAAAAAGGTCTCAAAGAGCAGCAATGTCTCCCTTCAATGAAATCTCTCTGCTCCACTTTATATTTAATTTCTTTTTTTACCTGCCTAATTTCTACTAAATCTTTCCATAATCTCCATTTACATCACTTTTTTTTTTCCTTTAAATCACCTGCTAAACATTAATGATCTTAAATGTTTCCAGATTCTTGTCCTTCTGAAATGAGTTAGTATGGCACACTTCACTATTCACATATTCTACTGTGAGAAGGGCCTCTGTGGATCAGCCTTTAACACCAGCTCTAAACAGCAAAGCAACATCACAACCTGGTGAAACCTAAAAGTATATAACTAGCCTCCTGCACTCCTGGGTTCTTGCTTTCTTATGCAATTCCCTCTATGCCAGTTTTTCAAACAGTCAGGCGGGATATAGAACACAGAGTTTGCAGGCTCATTTGTAATGTATTTACATCAAAGACATAAAATGACTTGATGTTTGGAGAGCTGTCTACTCCACAAATGTGCAGGAAGAGTGTGTGATATCACTTTTGTAGAATTTCAGTCAAGAGTAGGCGAAATTCTTCATGGCTTATCTTTGTGGTACTTCTCAGTGCACCCACTAACTCAACATAAAAGGCAGCAGGGAATGAGCTGAAGAAGCAGTACCTGAGAAAATTACACTAAAATTAGAAAATCAAGCTATTCAAGAGCAGCTTTAAGCATTACTGGAAAAAGGTATATCATTCTGGGTTTCTGAGCATCCCATTTCTGTGCCAGTATCAAATGTATAAGAAAAATTATTTGTATAC
Organism: Psittacus erithacus; assembly: GCA_009867235.2. Taxonomy (NCBI): domain Eukaryota; kingdom Metazoa; phylum Chordata; class Aves; order Psittaciformes; family Psittacidae; genus Psittacus; species Psittacus erithacus. Next base: position 5,745 of record WYDI02000614.1, read on the forward strand.
AGCTAAAAGAAAAAAAAAATCATCCTGTGAAACTCTTCCCACACCTTGAAACTTCAGACACCTTTCTTTTCTGCTTTGCATTTCACAGCTCTTTCTCAGGCTAATCAAAACATTTATTATAAACCAATACCTTTCTCTCTGAATTATTTCCTTGGCTTCCTGTCTCTCACTGCATCATATTTGTTTATTTGTTCTCATCTTCCTCATAGTTCTCACCTTTCCTTGTATTTTTGTCCTTTTGTCACAGGAATACTTACATAATAAGGTAAGAAGATATTTTGGTTTGATCAATTGCTACAATGGAAATAAGAATTAGTAAATGTGTAGAATCACTGATAAAATCTACCAAATTAATGCTATTGTTTAAAATAAACAGGCAACAAAACTAATTATCAGACGAAAGGGTTGTCATGATCTTGCCATGATTCTTTTGCTAGTAGGGATTGTGATTCATGAATAAAATATAAAATTATATTAATGTATCAAATGAAAACACCCAGAACAAGAAAGAAGTCATGTGAATATAAAATGTAAACCTCCACTGTTTCAGTTAAAGTGGAGACAGAATCATGTGAAACGGATCAGATCTAAAATCAAAAAATTGCAAGATAGCTTAAATCCAAGAAAGTGAAAAATCAGTTTTGACGCTCAATGGATGTGATGCTGCCATCTGTAAAAGTAGCATTTCCAACATATGGACTGTTTATCTTCAGCAACATCTGCAAACCATAGCCACACATTGCAAACTGTGTGATTGCCGGACCAGTGACAAGCAGTAAGATTTAGACTCAAAAAACTTCTTCAAAGAAAAACATTTTTATTTTACTAAGAGAAAATGAGACAGAGAGGAACAAGATGAATACATAACTGTGGAAGGTGAAGGCTATGGGATTTGCATGAGAAACACTCTGGGAACAAGCTACAAGGCTTTGTACACAAGCCAGCCTTGGGGTGATAAGCCAGGATGTTGTTGTAACAAAGAGTTTCAGTTGAAGGCCAGAGGACCTGGGGGATGTGAGAAGTGAAGCAAGAAGGTGAAACTGTTGTCACAAGAACAGTGCGTGATCAGCATTGTGATTGGACTATTTACTCAGGGATTTTTGAACAAGCCAATGAGATTGAACATGGTGCGCTCATGCAGGTTGGGAAAGTACTGAACAAGGGGAGGCAAGGGCTTGATTGTAATAAAGTTTAGTCTTGGTCTGAGTCTCAGTATCCTCACTGACCTGAGTCCGTGTCTCAATACGCCGCACATAACTACCATGAAAATCCAGAAAAGAGACGAAATTAAAAATGAGGAGAAGCAACTAAAATAGGCACAAAAGTTTCACAGGAAACACAACCATGTGATTTACTGATCCATTCTACATAAATAATTTAGATCACTAGATAATTATCACATAATACGTTGTTCAAATACCATCAACTAGAAAGCAGAAATGTGCTGTGTTCTTCTGAAGTTAATGGGTATATGACATTTGCAGATAAGGAAAATATACACTTATCAGGTGAAAATATCAAGTTGAATTATAAAATTGGTTCAGTCTAGTCTAACTTCAGAGACAGAAATCCATGTGGATGTTGGAACCTTTTGAATACAACTCTTCTGAGCAGCATACTGATGATTTCCCTATCCTCATCACAACTTCCAGTATGCTTAGGAGAAATCTTTCTTTTGAGACACAGATTCCACAAAAATCTGTGCAATTGATGACAGAAATACTTTCAGATGAGAGTGATTTTATTAAATGAGACAGCAGCTTTGGAACCGTAGCTAGACTCAAGCTTCCTCTTCTCCTGTGTGCATATTGTAACAGGTTATTGTGGGCTTAGGCCTGAGAAGTGTAAAGGAAAAGGTGTTTTGGAGGGGAAAAAAGCTAGCTTATGAGGCATGATCAAACATAGCAGAAGACTATTAGGCATTTAGCTTTTTTTATTGTCTTTCTAAGCTTTCTCTCAGGGCTTCTAATCTGTTCAAGTCCTCATCTACGCTACACAGCCTTCACTCTTCAGCTTCCTTCAGCTCTTATCCAGTTCGCCCCTGTCTCTGCTTTGTCCTCCTCCTATCTCCTTAGATCTTGCTCTTAGTGCACTTACCTCCACTAAAGCAGGCACCATTCTCCACCAGACACTTTGACTGAAGCATTTATGTAGACATTTTATGTTTTTCCCACCTCATCCCTACCACTAACTTTTCAAAATTGTCCTCAGTGGCAGTGCCATGGTTACTGGTGCCTTGTGAGACACAGTCTCCCCTGCCTCATCTGATCAATCATTCCTGTAGCTACCTGGCTCTAAGCATCACCTACTACCTCCTGTCACTCATAACCCTCCTTGCTCCCCCATTCCTAGCCTCAGATCTTGTGTGTCGTGTCTCAAATCCCTTTCTCCATGACTGAAAAATCCCACTTTCTCACATTCCCTTTCCTTTCTTTATCAATTTGGTGACCACCAAAAAGGCAGGAGTGGAAACCCCACTGCCCAGATCCATCCCACCTGCAAAGAAGTCTTTCAGGGTCAGCTGGTTCCTGCAGACCCTGGAAGCATCATCTTCCATCCCATGTCAGCATATGTGGGCTGAATCACTAAGAGCTGGAAAATGTCTGACAGCTTCCAGTGAGAGTGCTGTCTTCAGAAATTGTAGACTTTATCTGAATATTGGACATACTGAAAGAGTAATTTTTTAAATGCATATAACAGAACTGATATTGTTTCTCCCCAGATCTGTGAGACAACCTTTCAGAATAGCCTGTGCTCTAGGGATACTAAAGGAAAAGGAAGGTGGTCGGGAAGCTTCATGGAAATGAGGCAGCTCTGAGAGTTGCTTGTAATTCCTGCTCTCTATAGAAGTGGTGTTCAGCTTCAATTAAAAAGACTAAATAAGTTAAAAAAAAAAAAAAAGCCATCATTTTTATATTCACAGCGGGATTAAAATGTGGTTTTGTTATATTTTAGAAATATTTTTCATCACCTTTATGAAAATTGAAGACTGAATTTCCCCAGTGGTAGAGGTTTTTACATTTGCATTTCTCCTGCAGAGAATGCAAAGATAATACAAGAAAGGTGTCTGATTCTAACATCTCTTTTATCTGGTGTGACTTCAGATTTAGCACTAACAGTCTAAGAACGCTGTCTGTCATGGCCAATGCAATAACTTCTGGAACCATTCTGATCTGCCATTTCTAGAGAAAAGAGTAGCAAAATCTCTGTCTTTCAGAGGGTGAAACTGAGGCAGCGAGGTGATTTTTTTTGCAAGAGTACACCAGTCTTCTCTAGTAAAATAGTAAAGGAAACCATGTTCCTTCTGTTTAGGATAAGTAGTATAGCTATCAGTCTGTAGTTTCTGAATGAATTCACTGGGAAGAATCACCTAAATAGTTCAGTTACATTTCCTGCACATTTTGCAAACCTTAAATGAAAGCTACGAGTTACTACGACAGCTTCTTTCAATCATTATTTACAAAACCCAGAAATCCATAACTTGAATTTTTATAATGACAATAATCAGAGAAATCAAGAAAGGTGAAACACAGCCTTAGTAGCTGAGGTTTTCTGAAGCTGTGTGTATCCCTTCTTTCTCTGCTATTCCAGCTTAGTAAACTAGAATGCAGATAGCTCAATTTAGTTAAGAAGGCAGTAACTGTAAAGCAAAGTCAAATAAATGTGCTAATAGGAAAGAAGAAGAAAAAATCCAAGAAATTACTCCTCTCCTTAATTTAGCTGTTTTTTTTGGTTGGTTGGTTGAGGTTTTGGTGGGGTTTTTTTTCATAGTGCTGTTCATTAACCAAAAAAGAGACAAGACCTAAAAAAACTGTGGCAAACGCTGTCAGCAAATTCTTCATTCAGATTACAAAAAGGAGATGAGCGCATTCTGAAAAGACAAAGGGTTGAAAGTAAAGGCCAACAATACAGGAGACAGCCATAACTGGCTTCTCATGGGAGAGGAAGCCAGAGTAAGTTTTATCCAGAAAGATCAGGACATTCTAGAAGTTACTAGGCTCTCTTTTGGTATTTAAGGAAAGGAATTCTCTTAGGATACAAAACCACTGAGGGCTGAGCAGATAAGCCTCACCATGCATGTATCCTGGAGCAAGTGATGTTGTTTCATGGTACTGGCCATGTTATAGCTCAGGAAGGGGAATACCTGCTCTGTATTTGCTTCTTAATTTTTGACATTTAGGAATTATGAGATTAGATTAAGTTTTTTAAAAAGCTAAGTGGCTAAGGCTGCTGAGGAAGAAAACATCTACTCACAGATGAGACTCTTCTATAGCCATGACAAGTTCTCAGAAATTACTCTGAAAACTTGCTTTAGATTTAGCACTTTCAAGCACTGCCTCTGTACTGTTACCTTTCAATCCACAAACCGAACCAAGGACTAAAACATAATCAAAGTGGCAAATGAACTTTTGAAACATGAGATTTTGTACCCCTGAATCTTCAGATCTTTGTAGTCTTTTAAATACTTCTCCAAGATACAGCATAATGCTACCAGCATAATAGTCAGTCAAAAGCTTTGTTATACACAGATATGACACAAAAGTTAAGTACACCAAACATACCTGTCAATCAAAATTCATGTTAAAATGGGAGCTCATGTCAATGCTCTTAAATCTTCCTGACAGCTGAATGCAGACAGAAAATTTTACAAGGCTTTAGCACATCTATGAAATGGACTGTTCTGCTGTTGACTGTAATTGCCTACACCTGCTAAAACTATTCTAACAGTTCCTGCTCCCCTTAGAAGCCATCAGCCTGAGAAGCCCCTCTGGCTTCTTTCTATTTGTAAGATAAAATTTTACATGAAGTTTGCTGTCTGAAATATATCTATGCTCTAGTTCTTTTAGAGGATGTGGAGTTTGAGTTAAGAATTAGTGCATGGAGCTCAGAAAAAAAAATATGATAATGCCTCTTTTGGCCCTAAACCCTGCAAAAATCTGTCTTCACTTATATAAAGAAATTTTACATTGCATGGGAGGTCTTCTACCACTCCAATAATAAATCATCACTGCAGAATCAAACTGAGTTATGTATGTCCACATTAACTCCCTATAAGTTAATTTAAATAGAGTTAGAACAGAAAATAGTACTAAGCTACGCATGCTAGTGGTACTGGCTTAGGAATTACATATACACTATTTCCCACAGACCAGCCAACAACTGTATGGGCAGTGGTAGAATTCAATTAGGCATTTTGACTTGAAGAGAGGACAGAAGTTAGATGCAGTACATACATGCCTACTAGAGAAGAAAAGTTTTATTCATTTGACCTCTGCAGTGCAGATAAATCCTAAGTGTACCACAGCACCCACAGAGCTTTACCATGAAGGAACTTTTCCCAGTAAGGTGGAAAGATTACTTTTAGGAGTAGTGCAAAATGCTGAGATGAATTTTCCCTTGTTCCCACTAGAAAACTTGTGGACAGGTGAAGTTAGCAAGCAGTCCTTTTCTCCCCAGTAGAGTTGTGTGGCTCTCCTGCTGCTGCTTTTTCTTGCTCACCCAGACATCCATGTTGTCATGCAGCTGGCTCTGGCAAGATGAATATTGAATGGGAGATCCAAATGTCTACTTTCTCAAAGCCTTTGAGTAAAGTTGCAGCAAAGTCAGCATGCCCTTTGAAGGAATGCTGCATGTAAGCATACCTTACTGAGGTTCACTGCTTGCTTCACTCACTGTCCAGAAAACAGAGGTGCAGGCAGCTAGCTGGGCAGCTGACACAAACCTGGAGGAGGCTACATGGAGATGTAAACCCTGAGCGCCATTGTCTCACTATGGCTTTGTGAATGACACTTTGAGGCAGCTGCTAGCTAAGGATGAGTTTCACCTAGAGAGAAACTCATGCTAAGGTAAGTGTATTCATTTTACCAAAAGACAGAATGAAACTTTATACACTCCCGCAGTGGAGAAAATCAAAATTCAGGCATTTTTGCTTCTTTAATGCCTTTTATCAGTCTGCTACAAGTTGTGAGCAGAGCGTAGCCAGTTGAAGACTGCTCTGGATGCATAGCTGATTTGCTCCAGAACCTCTTCTTCCTCTTTTCTGATCTTGTCCCTGAGGGCTGTTTCTGAAACAAGAATTTATGTCCTGTAGCTCAGTATATCACATCCATAATAGCAACAATAGAACTGAAAATTGCACTAAGTCTGCATTTGCATCTAACACGTGTGGATCATTTTCTACACAAGAAATAATTAATCTTCCAGGAAGATTTTCCATCAACCTAATTGTTGCTTTGAGAATTAAATTCCCCTTACCTCCTTCTAGCAAGCTATTATTGATTAGAAAGATGAGAGAATAAAGTTGACAAGCATCTTGCCTTTCACTTCAGCTACAGTAAGTTAGAGCCATACTTGATCAGCAAAGTCTCCTGAAAGAAATTAGATGTAAAAAGCTGAGTTTCTAACATGAAATCTGAAGCTTTTATGAGTTGAAGAACTTGAGTGCTTTTTGCATGTTTTGAATTAACTTTTCTCATAATGAGTTCCAAAGTTTGTTATGATCGTCTGCAGAAAATAATGCTAAATTAATTCCATAAAATTTTATGAGTGAAATTATACAACATAGTAATGAAATGCAAACACCCTTGTTCATTAGGCTCATCCATTTCAATTGTACCTACCGTACATTTCTCAGGGGGGACAGTTAATCATATAGCAGCATGCAGAAAAGAATATATTATATTAATTAAATAGCCACATTATGCAGCTGGGTACTGAATTATGCCCATGAAATTCAACACAGCATACATTACTGTTTTTATTAAAGCAAAAGAATCTTCTGTTTACTGAATCTGGGGGAACACAATGTCATTTTGGTGTGCATCACAAGTAACAAATGAAGAACAGTCCAGTATTTCAAATAATGACAGTATTCTCCAAAAGAAACCTCTACATGAAATTCACAAAATCTTGATCCTTCAAAGAGCAATTCACAGGCACATGAATCAGTCCATGCAGACCTCACTGAAAGACTGAAGCACACAGGAATATTAGAGGGCTGCACAGAGTAGAAAGGATTGGCAGAATTGTGACCTCAAATTCAAATGTTCAGTCAACAGCTACTCAAGTTTATCCAAGACTGAACAGTTTATCTGCAAAGGTTACTTGGCTAACTTAGCCACTTCATAGTGCATCTTCAAGAATCCTGAGTACTTTGAAGACTAAGCTGCTACTATGCATGTTTAAAAATCTTGTCATAAATGCAGTATATGGTATGTTTACATTTACAGAAAAAGACACTGCTTACTGTTAGGTAAGGAAACCAAAAGGAGTTTGTGTAACTTTCTGCTTCTGTCACTACACCTTGCATATACTTAATGATAGCTCAAAGCAGTTTCTCACTGAGATTTTGAACATTTAAAGTTAATAGAGACTTTTTTATAATGTCCTTATAAAAATACTGGAACCAATGGCACAAGTGAAGCAGAGAAAAGTCCACTTCAACATACCTACCCAATATGAAATGTAATTTTTCATTTACATATAAAATATAGTACTTCACACTGCAGATTATGCCACAAAAAGAACATGGCAACTTCATATCTTACAAAATGCTCTCAGGTTGCTGAAACATTAGGTTTCCCTCTAAAACACCATTATGTAAGACTGTTAACCAGTAATATTTGAAGAAAAATCATCATTTGCATTTCTACACTATCAAGGATTTCAGATTTCTTATAGATTTATGGCAGTAGTGTCAGAACACGTAGAAAATAGAACACATCAAAAATAGATATCTGACCCTGACAGCACACTAGATTTTAGTCTCCCCTGGCCAATGGCTAGAAATATGCAGCAATGAAATTCATTGTTTATAAAGGCCTGTCCTAGAGAGAAGCAGGAAGGGGACAGTCTTTGCCGCCCAGACTGTTCTGGGGCTAGGTGATTCTGCAAGAAAACATGCTTCAGTTCCTGTATTTGGAGGTCACCAGGACATGTGTTTGTCAATTGCAGAGGGCTTTAACCAGTAATCTGTAACACAAAATTCTGATAGCCATCCATTTCCATCCTGCCCCTGAGTTTCTGGATAAGGTGACAGTGCTTGCTATGCTTCACACTGAACTGAAGGCTGGCTGTAAGCTTTCAGCATCTTCTAGTTATGCCCTAGGGATCAGGCCCTCTGGGTTACAGAATTGGGTTCCTTTTCGTACTTGTTGTACCAGTAGACCATCCTTCTTCTGTGAACATGTGGTTGTACTGAATTCAGTCTATCAGTGACCCCGAAGGATTTACTTTTCATCTAGGTAGCATTCATCTTTCCCCACTGGATGCAGAGGCACACAGCTCTTGTATAGGAATACATATAGACATAGGTAAAAAGCAGTGCATGCATAGTGCCACTGAGACCAAGGGAACCACCTTTCTGCCACATCTCGTTATGTCATTTAGACACACTGTGAACAGGAATCAGTATCAGACTGGGCCTATTTTGTCCCATTTTTAAAGAAATGACAGAACCAAACTGATGCCATGTATAGTACAGGGGAAAACTTTTTAAATTAATTTGGAGCTGCATTTTTTGTTGCTTCTTTTTGTATCAAACGTACATTCATTCTTCAAGTGGCTCTAGTTTTTCAACCCTAAAGAAACATTTGATGTGCAGTGGTTGTAATGCCATTCACGTTGCAGTGGAGACTGCAGCCGTTGTGGCACTGTCTGGTTTCTTCACTGATTTATAAGTCAGCTGTAAAACTTTACTGTAGTTTTAGAATGAATAGAACATTTCTAGTTGAAAGCAACTTTTAAAAACAGAATGTTACATATAAATATATCAAAGCTACATTGTGTTAATTTGCTGGATTCCCTTTAAAGAAAAAGTATGTCAAGAGCCTTTCATTTATGGAACATTATGTCTAGATTGATAGTCATCTGAATTAATTAAGAGCTATTCAGTCAAAACTCAAGGCCTGGATTCACTGGAATAAGCTCATTTTGCTCAATGTTAACTGCTCAATAGCTAATAAGAAGATTAATTCAATAACTTTTTGCATGCTGGCTCGACATATTCTTCCTGACAAGGCGTACTGAACTCCTATGATAGATAGGAAATCATTCTGGTCATCCCTGTGTGGCCCAGCTAATGTGACATTTTAATTCAGTTCTGATATTTAACAAAAGATCCTCAAATCGAAAGGGTAGATTTTTTGCACACTAGCAGTGCTCTCCTATGTTCCCTAGGTTTGTTTTGACATTTGTCTATGAACAGAACAAGTTATAGCTAGGACCACTGTGATTACCTGCTCTGACCTCCTATATAAAACTACAGATAGAATTTAGGGATACTTCCAATATCTGTACTTTCTAAGATCTGACGCAGGTTTTCCCCAGACAAATGAGGGCAGCTGCTTATCTGGTGCAGTCAGTAATGAACTCCCCTATCATTTTACTATAGCACCGAGAGCAAATATAGCCACCACAAAAGTAACAGGGATTTCTACAGTGGAATGAAATTAAATGGCAGAATGCCACTGGTGTCCTGGGTTCAGCAGTAGCAGTCATTTTTCTCCTTCGTAGTGACTGGTGCAGTGCTGTGTTTATGACTTTCGGTCTGGGAACAGTACTGATAATACCGATGTTTGTA
>WYDI02000614.1:19320-42647 GCA_009867235.2 Psittacus erithacus
CTGAAAGTTAGAAACACAGCACTGCACCAGCCACTAAGAAGGAGAAAAAATGACTGCTACTGCTGAACCCATGACACTCCCCCCAGTTTATATACTGGACATGACATGCTGTGGTATGGAATACCCCTTTGGCTACTTTGGGTCAGGTGTCCTGTCTCTGCTTCTTCCTGGCTTCCCATGCCCCTCCTCAGTGGCAGAGCATGAAAAGTCCTTGATCAGGGTAAACATTACTTAGCAACAACTAAAAACATTGGTGTGCTATCAGCATTGTTCTCAGACTAAAGTCAAAAACACAGTGCTGCACCAGGTACTAAGAAGGAGAAAAATGACTGCTACAACTGAGCCGAGGACACAGACTTTAAGCTGTCCTCTCAGTCACTGATTGAATGCTGGAATATACAGCAAACTCCAAAATGCAACACTGCAAAAATACTGGCAAAATAAAGAACCATTGATTTGTGCTCAGTTATTTTCTTCCCTTAAGTTGTAAGAATGCATTTAAATGTTACTGGATTGCAACTTTTTCTTTTTTCTAGTGCCTTTTGATATGCTTATGCAAAAAAGCTCTACTCTAACCTTGAAAGGATGCCGATATACCATACATAATACACATTGCAAAATAATACTTAACTCAGAGAAAAGCATTTCATAAATAAAGCCTTTTGTAGGCCAGAAGTTGCGTTTTCATACAAGCTGTAAATTCTAGAAAGATTCAGTGTCACTGTGCTCTCAGAACCAGATTTTTCAGCATGTACCATTTTCTGCACATTCTGTTAAAGCTTTTTCCCTCTGAACATTTTCCAAAGGACACAATCAGAGTCACCTGATAGACTAGTTTTTAACAATTATCACAGCAAAGCTTTGAAAGTGCGGGAAAGTAGAATATATTACCTGGGATATTAAAGAATGAAGGAAAATAAAACATGTCTGAAAGAATTCAAGGAAACAAATCATATTCAATGGCCTTTACTTATACAAAAGTACAAGTTCCAAATATCTAATTATACTCCAACAATTTACATTTTAATATACTATTTTAATAGCATTTTAAATTAGTTTGTGCTGAGCAATGACCATTAAAATAGCAACTGAAAACTGCAAAATCAGTTGCTATACCAATTTGCATTGCCAAACAGATCCTTGGAGATTTCCTTCTTGAAAAGCCATCACAGATGGGCAAACTGACAGTGAAAACCCATAGCAGACTTCAGGCATGCATCTCATTTTCCTATGCCAACCTCAATCCTGACTAGTGTAGCTAACAATGTTTACTATTAGAATCATGCAAATATATAGCAGTGCTTGTTCCTGCCAGGGCAAAAGGACATTCTACTAGAAATGTTGTATGGTTCTAATCAACACGCCGTGTGTGGTCATGTTGGGATTGGAAACAAAAAAACTCCAAAATTAGACTTAATAGGCAGGCCCAACCAACCTTGCAAAGTTTTAGAGTCATATGTAAATCAAGGGTTTGAAGCACTGATGAGAATTAGCACTAAGCAAGTATTGCAAAACACGTACACAACATAGGAGATTTTAAACTAGCTCATTCATTGCTTGCTCCATACTGAACTGCTCATTTATAAATACAGTAAAGACTCTTTCAGACTGATAAACATTCAATCTTAGGCTATTACTGGAAAATTCACCCATTTTAAAACCTTAAGTCAGAAAAGTGGCAGGATCAAAACCTTAAGATATAAACACAAGCAGTCACTCAAGACAATGAGTACCAGTAAATATTTGCTGTATAATTATTCATTTCTCATGGATAACAGAAAGCATGTCATAACCAATGGGTCACAACAGTCATAAGTGTTTGCAATTCAGATAGATACTAAATGGCTAATGTTTGGTGGTCATAAACCTGACAGAAATGAGCCTGTGTTTGGAAGTGTTATCATGCTTGTAGAAGTACACTAACAGTGGTGCACAAGTCTGCTACAACCTGTTAACTAACACAACAAAGGCTTGAGCTCAAAATTCAAAAGTTAATGGAATTAATGGTAGAGGTCCAAAGCTGCTACCAGTGGCTCAGTCATTTTTTTGGCATCTGGTGAGACAAAAACCCCCATAAAATAGTGGAAGCCTGGCACTGTGGAAGTCAACAGCAAAGCTGTATAAAAAGCTAGAGAGCTTTGCTGGTGGGAAGATCACTTTTATGTCCAAAAAGAGATATAAACCATAAAAGATTCCATGTAATTACCAACTTCTGTGCCAGAAACTAAATCTGTGGAGCACTTGGTCGTCCTTACAGATCCAGCTTCTGGGACTGCCAATGTTGGTTCACTTTGTTTTTTTACAAGGGGGAAGGTAATCCTTATTTGGAGACTCACAAATAAAATCAAAGCATTTGCAAGGAACAGAGCAGAAAATTGGAAGGCTAACACCTCACAAGTATCTATTATATGTTTGCAGTTTATTTCTTTAATTTTATTGTTTGCAGCTTTGAATCCATCTCTACAAACAAACTAATCCAATATTTCAAAATGCAATACAAGCTGTAGCTAAACTTTTGTCAGAAAGATTTTAGATCTTTAATGAGAACTCTATTAAAAAATAAAATAGACTCGTTCACCTCAGCTGGTAAATTTGCTGTCTGGGACAATCCCCCAGACCTGGGAGACCCAGGCTCTCATCTGCTTTCTCATTAAATCGTTTTCACTCTCTATGTGAGAAAATCAATGGTTAGTTTATACAAAGTAGTCAACTTTCAACAACAATTAAGAGACACTCTCCACTATGGTAATTAATCCCTATCATGAACTACAAACGAATTTTCACACAGTCCTTGGATCCCTAGTGCTCATATTTTGAAAGTGTAATTTTCATTCCAAAGTACCAAGGAACTGTCAAAACCTCACAATTTTTAACAAAACTGATTTATTTCCTGGGCAATCCTACTCCAAAGTTGCCATCTGCGAGTTCTATACTGTGATTGCCACGTAATACTTTCACAGAATGCAGCTTCTAATGCTAAACTGCCTGGCTAATCAAATAATTCATTCAGCAACTGGATTCTTCGCATATAATGTCAGCCAGGTGTTTTTTGTTTACAAGCTATGGATCTGAAGCCACTATCAGTGAGGTATCTCCTTTTTGTATCACTTGTACCAAATGCAACCTTAAAACAAAGAAATCTCTTAGACATGTTCAGAAGAGAAAACTTTGTCATGGACCTCATCTCAGCTATGACAACTTGAGAAAACAAGCCAATTAACAGAACGAAAGTAGGACTGTTAATGAACAGAACCATACTTTTCTCATCATCAGATCTGAATTTGCCTATTTGTAAACATATACAAGTCTTAATTTGTTTTCCCCATCCTACACAGTTAGGATGTTTTGCCAGCTTTACACAGAAAATCTAATTAGCAAGAGGAAAAAGATTTTGGAAAAGTCTGAGATTCTTCACAAAAAGAAAAGCTTTGCACCGGAGCTGGTAGTATGTTGACTTCTATGCAACCTGTCTTTTGTCTTCAGTTGTCAGGAGAGACTAGAACGGCTTCTTTGCTATCATCTTAGACAGTGACAGATTTGTTCTAAAACATCTGTTACTCAGTAGCTCAATTTCTTTTCTTTCACATTGTTGCAGGCAACAGGAGAATATTTTCAAGGGTTATTCACAGTGTGCAGAATATGACTTGTAAAAGACCAAAGATTGTAAACTGACAAACGGACCACAGTTTTTATCAGCCTATCAGGGTGAACTGTAAAATCAGTTCTGCAGAGAGGCATGTTCTGACCACTGTTCACTGAAATGAACCATTAGTCTTTTAATAAGGAATCAGCTTCTGTATCTCTCCTCTCCAGTCCCATCTCAATCACTAGGCTGAGACTAACTAGGTGATTTGTGACAGGAAGCACTACATCACCTTCATGGAACAGGAAAATTCTGCACAAATAAGAAAGGTATGTGATGAAATAACCAGCATCAAAACTACCCTAACAATTCAACAAGAACAACTTACTCAAAACCACTAATCACACCACAGGGCTCAAACACCTTTTCTGATATAATAGCAACATGCAGCAACTTTTATTACAGTCAGAGACTGTAATACAGTCAGGAGACTGCTTTTTGTGTCATCCATAGCTTCATCCAGCTGTGACATACTATGCTGAACAGCTGACTGTGCTTAGCTGAAACAAATTTGCTTTCCTTATGTTAGCCAAGCTGCTCTCAGTTACATATTACGTTGAATGATACGAAAAAGAAAGTGAGTAAATAGCTATGAAGGATTCCTGACATCCAAATATTTCTGCAAGACATAGTATAGCATCTTGACATGAAATCTCCCCTCCTTTACTGGAACCAATGGGACTGTTCCACCAAGTTTACCAGTCACCAGTTCCACCAGGATGTGTACAGCTAGACAGAACTCCATCCTCAAGTGGTAAGAGTAGGCCACTGGAGAATTTGAGATGAGGACTTGGTAGATTGACCAATTCAGTGATCTACTGACAATGCCAGCAGACTGTAACATGACCTGAGAGTGGTCAGGAAGAGATAAATTTAATCTTGCTGCTTCTTATTATTACTAAGAATAGTATTGCATTAGTATTAAGACTGAAACATGCATTTTAAGGCTTTTAAAGGAAAATAAGAAGGGGCAGCATAAGGATTTCAGCATACATGAGTAAGCATTCATCCAATTCTTTTCTTCAGCTGCCCAACAAGTTCATAAATCCTTCAAATATTTTTGCACTGAATCACGTGCCAGCGTGCACAATATTTCCATGTTCAGCAAAGAGCACACTGTGTATTACAACCGTTAGAGTCACAAACAAAGAAGAAAAGTAGTTGTGCTCTTCCTGAAAAAAACCCCTCAATTAGGCTCAGGTCTTTACTGGAGGAGCAAATTAACACAGAGATATTTTTTTTTTCTAAGATCTGATTATATGTTCTTTTTTTCTTTTTCCCAGGTCATTAAACTTTAAGACCAAGTTAGGGTCTTTGCAGCTAAAGAGAGCATTTTTTTTTTCCATCATCGGTTACAGAGATTTTGCTGCCTATTCCTGTGCAAACATGAATTGAACTGGCTTCCTTCTTTTGCTTCCTGTTCCTAATTAGCCGTCACAATAATGCCTTCCTTTTAGAACATGAGCACTGGACAGGGTTTACAAGAAAAGGCTGGTCCTCTTTCCCATTCCCAGAGCAGTTAATTAACCTCTTCTTATCTTGGCCAAGGGTAGAACGTATCTCACATCCATATTTTAAGTAACCTGTTAGGTAAGTTTGCTTTATACTCTAAAGTACAATCATTTAGTGCCTAAGGTCATTATGTAAAATGACTCTGAATGCCTTTTATTTTCACCTACACCAATAATAAGATAATTTTGCATCTGAAGCAAACAGAAGTAGAATGGAGTAGAGAGCAAGAAAGGTGGGGTTTCTTTTGAAAGAAAAAAGTTCTGCCAATTTTACATGTGAATGTTGTTTATACCTATGTTATTTTCTTTATTTGCTATTCCATCTTTTTTCTCAACTAAGTCTTTAAAGTATGGTCTTAAAAGAACTGTGTGAGCATTCTCCAATTTCCTTTCACAACAGTGAATACAGGAGAGAATTGTGGCTGTGACTTGCATGCATGCTTAGCTTCACACGCACACACATGCACAAAGACAGCGCAACCACTCCCAAAGCCTAACTCAAACCTTATTGAAAACAATGGGCAAATTCCTTCACCTCTATTCATTGTGTTCCATATGTGAAAAAGTAAACTGATGCTTTGGGGTTTTTTTTCAGGATTTCTGCAAACATCAGCAGTACGAAAAAATCCATTAACTTTAACTATTTATTGAAGGGAAAGACTGTAAATATCCTTATAAATATCAGGGGTTCTTTTCAGGAGTCATAGCCTAGCTAGCCATGTTTTGCTTTTACATTGCCTTGGTTGGTCACACTTAAGCATCATTGGACCATGCCAGAAGGCACCCTTGATTTCTAATAAGGACAGAAAGAATTTGTGGTTTAAGAGCTTTTCTGAGATTTAGAATGCCAGAACTCAGAGCTAAACTCTGCTAATGGTTTCTTGTGTGAACCAGTTCTTCTGATACCATTAAAACTATTTGCATGTCTGATTGAAGCTACCCTTACAGCCCCCTCGCCCATTTTATAGGTTCCATACAGATCCACTCAACAACTATATACAACATCCACAGGTGCAACAGCAAGGGGGCCAAGTACCTAGAGATTTTATGAGCCAGTTTTACCTTGTCCAACTTTTCATCTTCATACTAAGAAATTTTGTAAATATCTGAAATGTCAAATCAAAGTACTGTATCAGTTATCTTTAAAATGACAAAACATTTTACCAGGTATGTTGCTTCATATACTGGAATTTAATTTGTCCTTTGTTCATCATAACCAATCCAGGAGAACAAATGTTCAACAATCTGAACAGCATTTACATAGAAATAGTAGTTTGACTGAGAATCACAGAGAATAGGTATCGCTAATGAGCCTGTAAGCTACTGCTGTACTTTATTTATCAATGTATACCTAAAAATCTCCAGCGATGACCATTCTGGTTTGAAGCTTGACTATCCTCAGTGTTTTCAAATCTTGTAGCATGCATTTTTCCTGATTCAGTTTAAACCTTTTACTTTTTATCACAAGGCAGGGCACAAAGTCACTGTTGTCTCCCAGTTTTGATCCTTTAAAAGCTGTAGGTTCTCTTCCTTGGAACTTCCACTTTTCTAGCATTCCCCATCTTACATGCACATAGCTGATTATACTCGTGTGGGATTTTGTCCCTTCTCTGATTGATTTACATCATGTCTGTCTCAGGCTATTGCCCCAATCAATCAACTTTTTCATTCTAATCTTCCCAAGTGCTTGTAGTTGTCCCACTCTTGCTTGGTTTTGCCTGAAAATTTAATAAGAGCATTCTGTATTTTGCTGTCCAAATCCTTAATCAAAACAACAACTAATACTGACCTTGAGAAACTTCACTTTACTCATCTTTACAGTCAGTCTGTGAATGATAGCTGCTGTAAGTATGACTTGTCACCTACTTGCTTACCCATTCTACACTAGTTCCCTAATCTTTCTATAACTCATTTTTGTGAATGCTGTGCAAGAATGTAAAATTCTGTGGAAAGGCAAGTTACATGTGAAATTGTCTTCCTTCTCCACAAAGACTGTCCTCTATATTGCAAGAGAAAGATAGCTTGAAGTTCATGAATTCTACACAACAGAGGTATTTCATAAAATGAAATTAAATTTTATTATAGACATGAAAACTTCCACTTGTTATGCCTGAATTAAAACTGGTCTTGAAGATACTACCAGATATGTAAAATAAAAGCGTTATGTGTCTTCCTTACCTTATCCAAGCATGTACCTAAAGAGAACTTAAACATCTGGACGAAATTTGATAGCTAATCACAGTAATTACCGTGCAGAAATTGATTTTTGTTTATTATGCAAAACCTCATCAGTAGACAAATGTTATAGGTGCCTTCATAATTTAAAAGCTCAAGGTATAGATACTAGCAACTCGAGTCCTTTCAGCACACGCTTGATTATGTTCCTTTCCTAATAACCATTGGAATTTGGGGTAAAGGAAGGCATATTGATATATCCTGAACCATATTTTGTGATAAACTTTTAGAACAATCAGTCAAGCACATCCAGCTGCTATTGGCAAAAATAATCCTGTACATGGTCTTTTTTTTTTAATTGGCACTGATACTTGCAGCTACTGTTATTCTGAGTCTTCATTTGTCCATTAGTTCCAGGTTTTTGACTGCTCCTTTCTTCATCCAGAATATATTCACACTTTATTTCTGAAATAGCAATCACTCAAAGCCAGGGAGTCAGCGAGTTGGCTGCACTTTCTGTCACTTAACTGCTCAGTTTTGTACATCACTTTAAATGAATTCTGCCAGAGCTTCTTACACATCCATTTGCCCATGAGTGTGAGTAATAGCTCCTTCTTTGTGCATGATTTATGGAATCTCTGAGGCTGCTACTGACTATTTTTCTTTATCTCAAATTGTAAAAACTCAAGCTTTTATTTCTTTAGAGGTCACAGAACTGTTCCTCACCTGCATCAATCAGTATTATAGGCACTGAAATAGTCTCTACAACGTCCTGTGGATACAATTTTTTGTCATTATCGGTCCCTGCAAAGAACTGCCTATGAAAAGATGAAAGTGCAGGTTCTGTGAAGGGTCAGAATATAGAAATATGCTTTTAAAACTCTTGCTTTTAACCTTGGTAAAGATTAAATATTAAAAGGTGTTCAATTTCTTGTTTCTCATGTGCATAAGGTTAAAAAGATTCCCTCTGCCTCCCCAGTTTCAAGAGACATTATAGGAAAGAGCAGCAATCATGAGAAAAGGTTCTCTATGGAAAGTGAAGACCCTTCAAAACAGATTTTAAAAATATCTGGAATCATTAGATCTTTCTGCCTGGTAACTGGTACAGTGCTAACACACAGAGAGCTCTTAGTGTGTCTCTTGGAGCCCTGTCATCATCACTGTGAGGTGCAAACACTTTGTGACATACTGCAGTCAGATGACAATTTTAATAACAGACTAGCTGCTACAGTGAATTATAATAAACACCTTCCCATCTGCCAGGTTTTTTTAGGAGGAGAAAGAAAAGAAGGTATTTTGTTTCTCTCCCAATCTCAACTCTTTTCTCCAAAGCACTCCTGTTAATCTTCCCATGTTTCTTCTTGTCTTCTTCCAAGCTAAAGAACACAATTCCAGTCGCTAAATGGGAAATATAAGAGCAATAATAACAGAAAAACACAGTTGTCAGTGATGATAAGATGAAACCTATAAAACCATGGACAAGGAATAGGAGGCAAAACAAGCAGCTAGAGACACATCTAGTCCAAAGTAAACATATATGCGTTGGTTTTTTCTTCCAGCTGGTTTAATATTCATTTTCTCTTCAGCCAGCATGAGTAATAACCTATGTTATACCTAAGTTTTCAGGTAAAAACCAAAATTACTTTGTCTCCAAAGGAGGTAGTTCCCTGCTGTTGCTGTCTAGTTTTTGGCAAGAATTCATTGACCTTGACTGTACCCACAAAGTAGCAAATTGTTCATTTTCATAGTATTTTTTTTATTAATTTTTTTTTATTTGTGCACTGAGGAATTAATTGCTTTTATGAACTTTCAGGAAAGAATAAAGTAAATGCATCAAGTTAAATTAGCAATGTTTACATTGTCTCTGGTATTATACTGTAAAAGTTAATACAGCTACATACTTAAGAAAATTGGTTTTGAAAGATCTGAAGTCCAATAATTCATGCATTACTCAGACTAAGCAAAAGAAAACCCATTTCAACTTTCATGCACTAAAATGTGATGTAAATTGATAATAGGAAAAGCAATACTAATCATGTCAGCCCTTAATCCAAATCTAACAGGACACAAAAAAGCAAATGAAAAAGATATAAAGACTCAGTTTTAAATACAGTTGTTAGTATTCCTAGAATTGTGACTGTTATGAAGCTATAATCTGAATTTAGATATGTGTAGAAGAATACTTTTTTCAAAAGATATGTTACTTAATAAGATATTGATTTTTTTTGAAGTGAAATCACTTTCTGATAAACTTGTGAGCTTGATTCTGGTGTTGTATAAGAAGAACTCTGCATCTTTTCAAGTCCTTAGCGAAAGAAGTATTGAACAATATGTCAGATGTCAATCCTGATGTATAATCTCCAGGAAATCTTCCCTCCTGAAATCTACACAAGCTGTTTTTTGACATTGTGTTCTGGGGTTTTGTTTTATTATCCTTGTATCATCTTGTTAAGTAAAGCAAATGACACAAGATTTCCTAAAACCCCTGCATTTTACATGGCCTGTCTATGAAAAGAAAAAGAAAAAAATAGTGTGAAGTGTTATTGGCAAGTGCATCTTTCACCAGGCTCAACAGGACAGTGTGACAATAAAGTAGTGGCTGCACAAAACATCAATGTTTAAAAGAATTAGATAATTGGTTATGCAAAGGATAGGACATGGAACCTTTCACCTCAGGAAACAGGATTAAGATTTTATCAAATAAAATCACAAGCTAATGGCACATCAGCTGGAAGCATTTTGACTTGATTGCACTGTTGGTAGTCACAGCCTTGGATTAGGGGAATTCTTGCACTAATGGAAAACATTTTCTTCCTTTGGCTTTTTCTTTCTTAAGAAAAAAACAAAAAACAAAAACAAACAAAAAAACCCCAAATAAAAATATCTCGTTTTCTCACAGGAAGGTAGCTTTGGGAAGGAGGATCATCAGCCAGTGAAGAATGGCTGAGCAGAGCAAAAAGGAATCAGTGAGGACTGATTACTTGTCCATGGCACAGAGATGGACCAGACCTGCATTAAGAGAACAGGACAGAGCTCAGGCGAAATATTCCCTGTAGCTCTAACTTGCACAGCATGGGAGAAACTGTATCATGAGAAAAAAAAAAAAACCAGCTTCCACTTAACTTTGTGCAAATTAAATTATGGCTAAATGTGCTTCCCTCCCACCCTCCTTAGCCTCTTACTGCACCTCCAACATGGAGCTGTTTCCCAGTCTAAGCTAATGGCGCATGCTTTTTTTGATGCAATACATTACATCCTTGCTAAATCTCTATATAAGGAAAAAAAGAGGAAGCTATATATGGAGCAAAATGGGAAGTAGCCAAAGGTTGAAAACAGAGCATCTGGTATTTTAAATAAGCTTCTGAACAGTTAAATTTAACAGTCTTATTTAACATATTCCTCATGTTAAAAGTATTTACTTTCTTTTCGTGTATGATCACACCTTGTCACCCTGGTTGGAGTAAGTCCTCACATTTTTCATCTAGTCCTTTAAGATATTTAATAACACACTGCATGAGTTTCAAAGCAAGACTAAAATAAAAACAGCTGCCTTCCTGCATAAACTTTACAGCTGATGGCTAAGAATCAGACTTCTCAGAGTTGCATCTTTCTTGCAATTATTTTACTTAGGAACACATTCTCAATGAATTTTAGATTTTAGGATATGAGGTGGGAGGGGGTTGAGGAATATAAGGTGAGTAGGGCTAGATTTGTGGTTATTCAGGACTATTATTACCTTACAGTCACTTAAAGTGAAAAAGATTAGGGAATTTCTTCTCTACAGTCATGAATATATGCTGAATTTACAACATAGAAAAACTCATGAAAAGAATTTCTTTGTTAGAGACATTCAAGTCATAAATTATTCAAATTCCCACATAATTATTTTTTTTTTTTTTAGCACAGAAAGAAGTACAAAGTCATTAATAAGACTAACACAATATTCTGCATTTGTAAACAGAATTTTGGTCACAAGCAAAATCAGGAAAGATCAAGATGGCAATATCCTCCATCTTCCAGCCTTAATGTAAGTATAAGTGACTGCTGTGATGTACTGAGCATCCAAAAATATGGGGGGAAGAGGGGAGGGACATTGCTCCTTATTAGCATTTTTTTAAATGCCATCTGATGCATTTCTATGAACTTCTAGCCTCTTGATGTCAGCTTGGATGCATCAGCTCCTCTAATCATTATGCAAATTCCTGACAAATTGTATAAATAGATTACATAGTTAAGGGGGCTCCCATTTATTATATGGTATGTGTTTCTTTTCAATACTTTCTGCATCAGCAACCATGAGCTACAAGATTGAATAACTATAAAAACAAGAGAGTCCCTATTTTTTCCCCAAAAAAATTACTGAACAGTGCTAAATAGCATTTACATTAATTCTTGGCTCTACCAAAGTAAATAAAATACTTGGTTTTCATTTCATCATGACAGAATTCCTCTTTGATATAAGATTTAGGTATTTTTTTTAATCATTAGCAAACACATTAATATTTGCAGACATCCATCTGTGGGCACTACTGTGTCATACGAGTACAAAGAAAGGCATCCATTACAAATGAATCATGGTAATACCATGTGAATATTTAAAATGTTATTTTCCATATAATGGGTTATAAACAGTACTATTTCTAGGAGATGCTTTTGAATTTTCCCCTGTGACAGAAACCCTGCTCCCAGTACAAAACTGCCTTTTTCAAGTTTAAGGTGAGTATAAATTCACTGATTAGCTCTGTCACACAGGCAGAGAATTTGTCTCAGCATTTTCAAGGCATTTCTGCAATTTCAATTTTACCTATTGCGTAATAGTTTAAATTGTCTTTTAATGCCATATGTACAGAATAAGAAAGTCATTAAAAGCTCTATCTTCAGAACTGCTGTTACCCTAACTTTTTTTCCAATATGTGGTAAAATAATGATTCATCTTAAGTTATTAAATAGGAACTTTGTGGAAAAACGTTTTTCAAGCATGGCTCTTATAATAGCATTTCTCTTGCTGTTTATGTACATTTGTGCCTGCATTTGTAAAGAAAAAACATATAGAAACACATTGCAAATGGTCAATTCAAAGCCAGGTTGAATGGGGCTTTGAGCAACATGGTCTAGTGGAAGGTGTCCCTGCCCATGGAAAGGGGGATTGGAACCAGATTATCTTTAAGGTTCCTTCCAGCCCAAACTATTCTATGATTATATGATAATTAACTTTCATGAGCTTCAAAAAAATCTAGGCAATCTTTCTTGATTGAAACATTAGCAGTCAAAGGTAATTGATCAAAACATGAAGTCACTTGGTTCCATATAACAAATATATTGGGAAAATCTAAATTATGAATTTGTTAAAGCAGTATGTTATGAATCAAAAATCATATACTGCCACTACTGACATTCAGCCCTCACCACAAAATAGACAATGTTTTCTTGTCATCCATCTGAATATTTTTTATAAAAGTAGGATTACATCTATCATTTTAAAAGTGCTGAATATCCAGATGACAAAAAGAGAAAAGTTTCTTTTGGTTTAACCAGAACACAATTTTTTTTTACAAGGAGAAGAAAAAAATCTTTCTACATTGAGTAAGAAAATTATACTTACCCAGAAAAGGTAGTTGACAGAGCAAAATGTAATTTCAAATGAAAAATGCTTTACCTTTTAACCTTCAGAGAAAATGCTTTCTATTCTAAAGTGACATGGATACAGCAGGTCATAAATAGTGTGTGAAATCATTAATCTGTAATTTTATAAGCCATTAGCAAGCCAATTCCAAATTTGGAGAATTGCAAACATTTCATGTAAAAATACAGTAGCTACAAAATAAATATTTTATTGTGACACTAAACAGAGATTAATATTTATGCTATAGTATACTGTATGTTTTAGCTGTAAGACTAGAGCATACAGTAAAAGCTATAAGAAACTAAAGCTGTTAAGAAAATAAAGCTGTAAGATACTGTGCTCCTGATGATCACTGAGGGATTTAAAACATAATATTGTATTTCTAATGTATGTATAAAATCAATAAAGTGAAATTCAATAAGGTTTAAAAAGTCAGTGATAGACATCAAATATAGATTATTGTATCTCTTAAAAAATAAACTATTTGTTCCCTCAGAACAAAAATGGAAGAACAAAGTACTACCATAGCATAAACCAGTTATTTTTTTCAGTCAGCTACTACTCTCATCACAAATTCCAAACATTTTGGTGAGGTCAAGACTAAGATTTTTCTGTTCTCTTCCCTTCTATGCTTTTGCTAATTACTCCTTCTGTTTAGATTCAGGAAATCCTCCTGATACATAGTGAAATGTGGAAATCTTTGAGCCTTCACAAACCGATAGTTAAATTCTTCAACAGTTCCAAAGCACATATTGGAATATGCCTGTGTATTTGTTCTCCTGCAGAACTAATTGTATGACAAGTTGAACTTACTTTTTTATACTCATGAATGTTTGCGGAAATGACACATATTCATAGCCTTATTAAAATATCTTACTTATAATTACTTTCTCAGCAAGTTCTTGATTTTTTTCCTGTGAACTACTTAGAAGAAACACGGAATATATCTCTAATAAGCATCCCTTCACTTGCCAAAATGCCCCTCTAATGAAAAAGCATCAATAAGCCACATTAGCATATATATGCAAAACCATTATGACCCAACAACTATCACATAATGACTGTTATTACAAAGGCAAAATTTACCAGCAGTAGTCACACAGTGATGTTTTATGACACAAATTGGTCTTAAAATGCTAATAATAAGTAACACTGTGCTCTTAACAGCTTAGAGAGATGATGTTGGCAACTGAGGTACAATGGTTCAGTTTTAACTTTTTATTCCCAGAGATATAGCTGAGGTGAGACTGCTAAAGTGACTCAGTACTTTCCACCTGTGCATTAGAGATCTTTCAACAAAATGTACGCAGCAGCAAGGAATAAGACAGACTAGGATATCAGTGTCAGACTACCCAACTGCCAGGAGGGAACTAGGAAAGCTCATTCACAGGAACGTTGACCAGAACTGGTGCTAGAGCTGAATGACCTGAGCACCTGACCCCATCATCCTAGGTATCCTGCAGTATCAGTGGTGAGAGATGGTGCCTCCAAAAGATTATTTAGAATCTGATGAGTTTAAGCGCTTGAAATATTCTGACAGCTCCCTCCGAAATGCAAAGAATTTGCCAAGGGTAACACACTCTAAAATTAGTAGTGTCATTAAAGTCCCTAAGGTAGACATATAAATCCAGTTGATGAAGCTGAAGAGGATTTACTACTGAGTAGGCTAAAAACCTACAGTTTCCGGTTTGTGCTTTAACTAATCTTGGTCTGTAACAGGCTAAAAAGTGAACCTTGAATATATTCAAGAACTGAAAAGACAGATAAAAGGCTACTAGTTTTTTCCACTAAAGAAAAGCTAGAGTTCATCTACTGAAGTCTGTGACTGAATTGCAGGTACTTAATACCCAAAGCCTTGAAGGACTGACTGTAGGTCAGCCTGCTCATTGACCACCAACTCAGCAAATGTTCTGGATTGCTATAACACCCCTGGAGAGATAGACAAAATAAACTAAAACACACAGTGGCAGCAAAGTGGCTAGATTCAAGCTAGCAAATAATCCTGGGTTTTCATAGAGTATTTGCACCAATTCGTATCCTAACCACAGTCAAAACAATTTTGGCCCAGTGAGCCAGAAATAGCTTTGTACTGCCTGCCCCCAAATGACAGGCTACTTCTGCATTAGAAGGAGCATCATATGGAAAATGACTCTCCAAAGAGTGCTAATGACTGGATGCCCCATTTCAATCATTATTCCCTTACAGCCAGAGAATCAGAACTACACAAGATTGCAATACACCTTTTAGTGCTCCTCCCAGCCACGTTTAAGCACACAGTTCTGCCTTTTTTCCCTGGACTTGAAGGTCCACATCTTTCGGGAGGCACTTCAGACCTGCATTGTCTGGATTTGCAAAATGAAAACCAGAGAGAATGTTTTGTATTGTATGCACCTCAGGAATGAGTTTACTTGTCAGAATTGCTTCTCTCATAAGTTTTCTTTTCATTGTATTTGACATAACTACACATACAGCTTTTGAAAACTAACCAATTTGGACAAGTGAATGTATGTATTTCTGTCAGTCTTTAACAGGATGAAGCAGGACTGTAAATGAATTCCCAACAGTTGCTCTTTCCTCCTTAACTAGCATATGAAATGAAATGCTACTCAGCAACTAAAAAGCAGCCTTCCAACCCCACCACATAGGTTTTGGTTGCAATTTTTAATTTTCTTTTTCTCTCTCTTTTTTTTTTTTTCTTTCTGAAATACAATGATATGTTTAGGTGCAGCTCTGGTTCAGCCTGCACATTATTCTGTGTTAGCATAGATATCTACAAATGTGCTTTACACAGGTACAAAGAATAAATACAGCCTGTTAAGATTTTGGTAGGGCTGATGAAAAATTCAAAAGATTCCAAATATTATAGCTTTGGAATTCCTATATCCTTGAAGTTAAGCCCCTGCAAACATGATTCTTATAAATCACATTACCAAAACGTTGTGCTCTCTGTCATTCTTTAAGCAGTACCTCCTGCCTTAGGGACTTGTACCCACACTGCAATCTACTGTACAGAAGTTTCCAAAATAACCAAAATATTATAACTGGACTAAAACAGCGATAAAAGCATGAGGTTTTCTGTCTATCCTCAAATAAAATAGGCACAAATAATGGCTACTGGGTTTTGCTAACATATTTCATTAGAAAAAGCTGTAAAAACATCAATGTTCATCTGAGCAAAAAGCTGGAAAACAATTAATTTTTCCCTCACTGCAGCAGAATCCAGATACATCAGTATACTGCCTCTACTGATTAAGAAGAATGCTGCATCTATAAAATGGAAGGAAAAATTTATTCTGATTCCCCTAAACTGGCCTATGTATACAAAGATGCCACCATGATTTTTACAGATTTAACTTGTGACAAGAGTAAAACTATCTTTTAAAAGTCTTGGCCTTGCGAAGGAGTGAGAAGTGACATTTTTTTCTTCCCTAAGAAAACTGGCATTGAGTTTGGAGCTGCATTAGTAACTTTGCCATCAGTTCAGAGTAATGATCCTTGTCTTAGATGAAATTGATTTTGTTATATCAAGCACAAATTAAAAATCAAATACATTAAAACATGTTTTTCAGTGGCTGACATCTCCAACAATTCAGCTGTTGTCTATTCAAATAATGGTCCAGCATAGCTCTGGACAGCTATCTTTCTGGCCCATGCTTCCTTAACAAGAGCATTTTCTTGGTCACCCACAAAATGTATATTATGCTATACAATCTACATCTGCATAAGGGCATTTTTAAAATGGTGATATTTTTCTTCTGTAAAATAGAAATGGTACTGAAGATAGCTGGTTGTCTTAGAGGCAAAAACAAATGACATAATCACAGAAACACTGAATTATCTGAGGATCCATCTACCTCAAATAATGCATTGAGCATGACATGGGCTTTTTAAGATCCAAGACATTATAAACTATTTCCTACATTAAATGAGACATTAAGCAGCACGGATGAGTTCCATAAGAAATCTGTACTCAATCAGCCTACGAAGACATCTATAGAAACTTCTACTTTTCCTCCTACGTGCACAGCCACAAGACTCCCCATTCCAAGTATTTTTGTTCTCACTGTGGCTGTGTGCTGTTCAGTTACCCAGGACTCAATTCAAAAATATTTTGACATAAACTCTGCACCTCACTCAAGTGATTCTATGGAATGCTTTCCTGAAGGAAGTATGAAAAAAGAAAAGATGTATTCAATTTCTCACATGAATCTTTGTTACTCAAATTACAAATCCTAATAGAGCAATGCCCAGTTCCTTTACCACTTGCAGTAATTAAAAATTACTTTTAGTTAGAGCAACAATGTTAAACATAAAATTACTTCTTGAGTACTTCAGTGCCACGTTATTTAAGCCTCCAGTTTCAGCTAGATGATACTTCTTGTTCCTGGTTTGATACAAATTTCACTGAAGTTAATGGAGGTGTTTCTACTGGCTTGCCTTGAACTTGTCTTCCTTGAGATTTTTTGGGAGAGAGAGGGTGAAGCTTGCCTGGAAAAATGTTTTGTGTGTCTTGGAAAACAGCTTCAATATTACTTCTTTGTCTCCGCCTCAGCTTGGGAAAAGAGAAGAGTCAGAACGCCCTTCCAAATTTTCAAAATTGCAGTTCTTGCCCCTTTTGTGTTCAACACAGATAAGTAATGGAATCAGAATCAGCTCAGGTAACTTTTATTTGCTGACAAAAATAATTAAAAGATTGCTAGTTCATGCTGATGTGAAACAAGAAAATGTTTCAGATTTCCCATTTTTGCAGGATAGTAGGCTTTCTGCCCAGATCTGAAACTGCTGGGGGTTTTTTTGCTTAATGCTCTCACATGATTATTCATAATATTTAGCTATTAATAACATCTTACTTCCAACATAGAATTAAACACTTTAATTATTAGAAGAGCTCATATGTGCAAAAATTACATTCAGCTACAAAGGCAATAAAATAATTCATGGTCAAAAGGACATGTAACCAAGGGGAGAAAACAGAATTGTGTGCAAAAATTGTATATGATTTAGTCAAATTTACACAAGGTAAGGTGGATAAACTCTCCTGCTAATATATACAAAAAATATATGCAAATAGTGTATGCTATCTACAGAATTACTTGACATTCTCTGCAGATTGTAAGGGGGGGTGGATTTTATTAAAGATTTTTGGTCCCCTGGTTTAGACATTTTTAAGCAGTAGGGTGCAGTTCAAGGAAAATTTCCTATTTAAAATTGATTTCCTTATATTTCTGGTCCTATGCTATTCTTTTGCTTTGATCTCTTCTTCCTGGAATTTGCTGTCTGAGATGGGATGTATTTTAATATAAATTTAAAAAATGAAAATACACAACTGCTTCTGATCTCTCATTTTTTTATAATTCTTCTTGATAATACGTAAAACACTTGCTTTTTATTTATAATTACCAAGAAGTAGTGAATTTGAAAATTATTTCAAGGGTTTCAAGTAAGAAGTTTCAAATCAATACGTGCAAGTGGAGACTAATTTAATAGACCTTAACACATATTGTAGTCCAATATTTTATCAGAAATACCCATTAATATGATACACACTATGGTTTATATTTTCTGTCTAACTAGAAGAGAGATTGCATGAGTAAAGGACAGGTTGAGCAGTTATTTTGAAGACTTTTAGGTTCTCATTTTGTGTTTATTTTGGAACTCAATTCTGGATGAAAATACAACCTGCTCAAAAATATGAGGCTGTAAGAGGTGACATCATGCCCGAGAAACAGACAAGGATGTTTCCTTTCTTCATATTTCTCCACTCTGTTGTACTATTCCCTCCCATGTCTCAAGCCTTCTCCCCAGTTTATATTCTGGCAGCACCAAGAAATCTAATTCAGTTCTAAAGTTTTGTTTTCGCAGCACAGAAGTCAGAAAGGATGTATCAAGGAGGGACACTGCAAATCCAGAAACCATGAACACATAAGCTATATGGGTATCTCCTCAAATAGCTGCCTTCCTAATCAAAACTAAACCACAGGGAGCGAGGCAGGGGGATTAAAAAAGGAAAAAAAAATAAAAGGGAAAAAACCCCCAAAAAGCACACTACTCACTCTCAACTCTTTGAGTAACAAAATTGAATCTATATTTCAAAAATAAGAAATGTAGCTATTCAGACTTCTGTACTAGTCAGTTAATTAACACACTCATATTACCCTTAACATTCTAGACGTACACATGAGAACCTCCTAAGTGTAGTTTTAAGACAAAAAAAATTGGTTTAGAATCCTTGAATAACCACTATCACACAGAGATATATATATGCATATGTGTTTATATGTGTTTATATGTATGTGTGACATACTTGAGAAATATATATAATGTCTATTATGTTACATGTATTCAATATTCATTCTTCTGGAAAATGATCATCAGATGACAATATTCTTTCTGCTTCATAATAAATGTGACAGGAGAATTGAAAACCAAGTTTCACTGAGCTCTAGATTTACATTCAGGAAATACGGCCTACAATACAGTAAGGTTAGATATACTGTATACCATACCATACAACTTCCAAGGTACATTCACTAAACAGGAAGGAGAGCAGTGATGAATATCCATTTCATTTCCCCACCATTCTTTTAGTTTCAATGAGCATTTAATACATTTTTGGCGCACAAGTTTGGCATCGTTTCTACTATGTAAAGTAGCACAGCCAAATACGTATATAAGTTTGGGTTTGGTATTGTTTGGGGGGTATTTTTCCTAATTCCACTAATTTTTCACTCTAAAAATTCCTGTGTGAACAAAGATTGAAGATTAAAGTGGTTCCCACTGATCTGGGATGTTTCAAGAAATTCTCAGAAATGCTGTTTCTTTATCAAAAAATTAGTGGGTATTATAGATGCACTATAAAATATTTATACATATTTCTTCATTATTTTTATTCCACATTAATATCTGGCTGGTGCATTCTGAAAGGAAAAGGAACATACAAGATAATACTAAACCCAAATTAAACAATTAAATCAATATGTGGTCCAATTGCAGGAAATCCACACTATAAAATAGGCTTCAAGTTTTTTTCAGAAGTCAAAAAACCTCATCACCTGCCAATTAGAGGCCAGATAAAATCCCAGGAGGCAGCACTGGTAGAGTATTCCATCATGTAAAATTAATGTTACAGGCATGAAATGAAACAGACAAGAGCTACTACAAGAGCAGAAGACTCGAACCACTGCAGTAATTACAGCAGAGCTGAACAATAGAAGGCAAATACATGAACATCTTTGCAATCAAGTGGGGCAGCCTGTCCCTGCTGTTAACTCTCAGGGTCACAAACACACAGTTTTGGACAGCCTCCAGTTTACCCACAAAAGTGCTGATCAGTTTAAAAAGTGTTTTAGTGCGAATTAATTATTTGGTCCAAATTCATACTAGATGTTCATTCCTTTTTAGCTGTTAAGATATTAGCCTGGAGCAAAAGCATTCTAGTACTTAGCCATGAGTCCTATGTTTCACATAACCAACAGAGTATTAACAGCAGCAAAAAAATAAAAAATAAAAAAAAATTAGAAAGAAAGCTGCACCCAACCAGCATTCAGCAGATTTTATTTACAAAATGGTTTAGCAAATATTTATGACGATTCCAGCATTGCTTTTTGGAAAAGAGAATATACAAAATAAAAACAATAATAAAAATTAAAAAATCTTATAGTGTGAGCTTACAGGCTTATAATGAATGATCTAACAATCTCTATCCAAATTCAGAAACACCTCAGTCCAGGAGGAACCTTGCAGTGCTGTACCTATCCTAAATAAACCAAGCTGGGAATCATGCTATGATCCCTGAGCACAACCTGAGCCAAAACCTCAGTGGGAATTGTGCTACCAGCTTGACAACTAATAAAGTGTGGATGAGAGTGGGACAGGACTTGGCTCCAAGCTCTGATTCTCCTTTAGTTTTCTAGTACACTCTGCTTGAGTGCCCTGCCATAGCAGGAACAGCTGCAGAGAAAAGCCACACATTTTTCACTAGAAAAATCATTAGAAACAATGTGTTGACAAGAGACCACAGTCCTCTCCCAGCCCTATTTGACATCAGAGTAAAACCTGTAACATTGGTCATTTCTGCCTTGGTGAAGTTATGGGGAAGTGGATGTCTTAAAATGCTAGCTGACAAGCCTAGTTGTCTTACGCTAGTCTCCCAGATGGTCATTCATGCACAACAAAAGGCAACTTAGGGCCATGCTTAGCAAAAGTAAAGAATTAAAAAAGCATACAGTGCAGAGGCATATTCCAAATAACAATCTTACTCTATAACTAGAGGAATAAAAAGACCAAAAAAAAAAACAAACCAACCCAAACACAAACAGGTTTGCACTCTAGTCATGAAAACATATTGTCATGTGAAAGGGGGGCAGATTTTCTCAACCCCTAGTGTTTGATTTGTTTATCAACATCTCAGTAAAGCCAAGACCCTTGTGCCCAACCAGTCTGTCAGCATCTTATTGCAGGGACCATTCAATGAACAGTCCTGTTGGATTGGAGGTTGATTCAACTGACTTGTTCAGG
The DNA here is from genome assembly GCA_009867235.2 of Psittacus erithacus. NCBI lineage: Eukaryota > Metazoa > Chordata > Aves > Psittaciformes > Psittacidae > Psittacus > Psittacus erithacus. Next base: position 40,790 of record WYDI02000614.1, read on the forward strand.
GAAATGCGCCAATAGCCTCAGAACGACCCTTCAGCAGGTCTGCCTACTTTATCTGAATATGTTACCCACTGCCAGTGACTGCTAGCACCCACGAAGGACTAACACTAACAGTTTACGGAATAACACTCTTTATTAATATAAAATCATGACAAATTAAGGTTTAGAGATTGCTGGTGATAGGGACTTTCTGCAAAAACAAGCTTGAGGTGATACAGACTATAATGACTGATAACAGCTAGCATGATTCAGTTATTTAGCAAGCATAAGATAAAGTTCTTACCCAATAGGCATCCTTATAGGGGAGAAGACAGGTTCAGCACATTGACTGATCCCAGAAGTTACAGTGGAGTCTTCCCTGCTTTCATTTTCCTAATTTCACACATTTATATAATTTGATTCAGGTTAGTAACTCCCCATAACCTTCCCACCAATGTACAGTGTAGTCAGTTAATTTCCATAAGGTTACATCATTTTCATCAAAAGGACATCCTAGTCATGTTTTGCTGAAGTGTGAAGCTGTGTGTTAACGATGCCCATTTGATGTACCAGGCTTTAAGGTTATTCTTTCCTGATTAGAGATCCATTAGCTCTGTTTTTTAGTCTGTCTACACAAGGACAAATCTTCCTTTTCCACTATCTGTTCTTTGTTCATCAGTGTTGTTTCTCCTGACCCTGTAGGATGCCCTTGTATCTGTCCAGGCTTCTCCATAGTAACACACAGCAGCTGCATTTTACTCTATGGTTTCCTTAATGTTATAATAAAATTTTAGGGGACTGGGGGGAGGTAGTCTCTAATTTCCCACATTTTCCCCACACATATCTTTACATATCACAGCTTCTCCTCATATAATATATGCTCCAGTCTCTTACTCATCCAAATAGCCTTTCATAGGACTCACTCCAGTTAGTCTCTTGTGTACTAGAAGGCCCAGAACTTATCCCAGCACTTCAGACAGGGTATGATCAATGGTGAATAGAGGGGAATAGTTACTTACCTTGGCCTCCTGGGGACATCATGATGCTATGCGGTGAACTTCAGTCAGTAACACACAACCCTGCCAAATTAATTTTTGATGAAATAATTTTCACCTTCTACTTGCAAAAGCAATATTTCTATTTCTGTTTTTCTTCAAATAGAAATAAAATATGTTAGGTCATAGAAAAACGGAGTATCTCAGCCAAATCTCTTCTTCCATCTCCCTCTTTTCTCCTTTGGTCACCAATATTCTTTTACAGCAACTGTTCTGAGATTCCTAGTCTGTAGTATTCTGCTGAATGTACAGTTTTAAGCACTCAGGTTTTCACAGTTTTCCAACACTGTGATTTTAAAAAGCATATTTAGCTTTGTGAATCATGTGGAAAGACATATCAGCCAAAATACTTTATTCTTGGAAAGGCATCTCTAAAGTTAATACTTACCCAAATTGCATGCTTGGATATTCACTCACCTGTTGCACTAGGCATGCTAATAAAATGATGATTAGACTTCCCTAGGATTTCAGAAAGTGTGGCATTTGAGACCTAAGAAGATATCCTAGGTACAAACATAGTGTATCCAGCCATGCAACTTGACTCAGATGCATTCTAATCATAGCTATTCTAATATTCCTGTGCCATGAGCAGCTGTTGTACACATGCCATTTTCATCTTACTTTGAGCTGGGGTTCTTGCAGCTTTATAGTAACAGTCTGTTGTGGTTTAAGGCCTGACACGCAGCCCACTCACTCACTCACTCACTCACTCACTCACTCACTCACTCACTAACCCACTAACCCACCCCACCTTCCTCCCTCAGCTCCCAGAGGGATGGGGAGGAGAATCAAAAGAATACAACTCCCACAGGTTGAGATAAGAACAG
>WYDI02000616.1:0-14608 GCA_009867235.2 Psittacus erithacus
GCCTTAGCTTTCCTAACCTGGTCCCCAGCTTCCTGGACAACATCCCTGTATTCTTCCCAGGCTGCCTGTCCTTGCTTTCACCTTTTATAAGCCTCTTTTTTCCTTCAGATTTTCCATAGCAGCTCCTTATCCATCCAGGGAGGTCTCCTGGCCCTCCTGCTGCATTTCCTTCTAGTTGGGATGCAATGCTCCTGAACTTGTAGTAGGAGATCCTTGAATATCAACCAACAGTCTTGGGCCCCCCTGCCCTCTAGGGCTACTTCCCATGAAACCTTGCTAAGCAGGTTCCTGAAGAGGCCAAAGTCGGCTGTCTAACCAGTCTTACTTGCGAAGGAGAGAGCTTCACAAATACCGACTTAGAGATAGGTCTAGTATTTCCTTATATACTTTTTTCTTTAATGCAGAATGCATGCAGAAAAAGGATCCCTCAAAGACATAGACGTAAGTTTTTTGAGTCATTGCTTTTTATGCCTTAATGGTGTGAATTTTTATACCTTCACGGTCAGTCATATTTCAGTGAAGTGCATGAAAATTTCAGAATTAGGGCTTGATTTCCATTTTCTACAGCTTCTGTGCAAGAATTATTTGCAGAAGCACCATGTGGGGATTTTGAAGAACTCAGGTCAGTGAGAAGGCCCACAAGTCAGATCTTACCTTTCAAAGGAATAATTTTCTGTATTACAGGAAAAAGTAGTTATGCTTGCATTGATTTCCCATTTTTTGAAGAGGGATATTAGTTTCTCTAAACTATAGTAAGATTCTGTAATCAAAGCATATTTGTTGACATTTTGGACAATAAGACAAGTTTTCCTTTTATGCACATTAAATTGTCTACTGAAAAAGTAGATGGTAATGCCTTAGCTACTTGGTGTTTGTGGACATCAGTGTGCAGGGCATGTATACTCTTCTGTAAATACCTGAAAATATTGAAACAAAGTTTGTCAGATAAATGAAAACTTTGCCTTCTTTTTTAGGAAGCAACGTTGCTTGACAATTTAGCAAAAAGAACAGTGTTTGTGTTAAAAAAAGTCAGCTGCCAGAAAAGTCACTTATGTGCATTCTTTTTACTATGTCTTATCCCTTCTCAATATGGCTGTTTACAAACCTTGTAGTTTTCTCCCCCAACAGATCACTTCTCCTTCTACTCTGACTTCTGCTGTACGCTTCTCTGGCTAGAATAATTGTCTTTCAATGAGTGAAAATTAATAATAAATTCATCTTACTCTAATTTTTCTGTCATCATGCCTTAGTAACTACATTACTGTTGATTAAATGTAGAAGACTTCAGTGGACTAGGCTTCTGCTTCCTTCTTTTTTTTTAAGAAGGCTCTTTGGAATTCAAGTTTGACTTCCAGGAGGTAAGACATATAGTCAAAAGTTGAAAAGAAGTTCTCTCTAGGTATATGGATGCAGATAAAAGTGCTTTAAAAAAATAAATTCAATAAAGCACATGGGTGAAAGACACTGTTTTGCCTTTATCTTACAAACGGAATTTCTCTGGGGACAGCAATCACCACCAAGTTATATGGTTTATTGCAAGGTATTGAACGGGATTCCCATATCAGAGGAGTTGACATGCTCACTGTCTCTTGCTATAAGACAGTAGTGGACTTTGGTTAGTAAGTAAACTGGTTCTTTGTTGAATAAACTTGCTTCAGCTGCAGACGGCGATGTACACACGAGTGAGTTCCTGCTGCAATTTCTCTATCATTTCCTACCGCAAACACAGGCAACTCTTTTTTTCTTCTCCTCACCCCAAGAAACACAGCCTTTATCAACAGTCCTGTGCAGGTCAGACTATTTACAGGGATTGGTGTTTAAAATCTCTGAGAAAGATAAGCTCAACACAAACTAAATAAACTCTATTTACTTGGTTTACCTGTAACAAGCTTCCACAAAATTTGTAATAGAAAAAGTCATAGGGGTATCCTGATCCCAAAAAAACCTCACCTCAACATATTTTTTTGTTTTAACCAACTTTGTGTTTTGTAACAGCTGTATGTTCAGGTAGATCTTCAAAAGGTGTATTCAAGGCAAAATATTTGGACAGTTTGTAAGGGGTATGTAATTAACATAAATCAGTGCCACAAGCAGCATAATTTTTCACAGTGTCTCTAATCTAAACTGGAGCTTTTATAAGTAACGGTGAAATCTGTTCTGTCTTCCAGTTGTATCCTAATTTTACATTGATTTAATTGATTAAGGTAATTTCATATTTGTGATATGATATCACTTTTGATAACATTATCCTATTATTTAATTTTTTTTAACCTTCTAGCCTCTCATCTGTATACTTTCTTCATAATTCCTGTATTCTGTATTCTCATGTAGCTTTATGCTTTTGTAGATAGATATTGTTCAGTTTCAATCTGAATAATTTTGGTTAATTATCTTTCTATAGTCTGGTTTAATGATAATTGACACTGTCTCTTGGCATATGTAGTTTATTCTGCAGTTCAATGTATTATATTTTTCTGAATGTCAACCTCTATTCTAGAAATAATACACCCCAAACTTATTTTACAAGAAAATGAAAGGATAGGATTCTATATAAGTTTGTGCCTATTTTTTCTAAATTTTAGCATTTAGATGAAAATATAGAACTAATTTATATTGAACGCTTTCCTGATTTCCCACTATGCATTGAGTACATTGACATCAATCATATTTCATACGGTGGCAGCATCAGAGAATTTGTTATAAGAATCTTGTTTCCCTCCCAACTGCTTAACAGCCCATTTGTGTTTTATGAATATGTAGTATGGTCTTGATTTTGAAGGAAATGAGTTCCATGAAAACAAAATCATTTTAAAAGTTCTACTGAATATGTCGATGTAACATGGAAAAATTGAAAAAATGCATAAAGCAGAAGCTTATAAGGCAAAAGGAGATCTAGATTAAAGATTAAAAAAAGATTAAAACAAAACAAAAAAACCAAAATCCCCCAACCAAAATCTCAAAATAAACTAAATCCAAAACTATTAAGTAAAATAACAAAAAGAAAAAAATTTCATTTCTTTCAAAGGAATAGGGAACAGAGGCCAAAAATTAGGAATGGCAAAAGAGAAGTTTTTGCTGATGGTAATAAAGCAATATTTATTCTGCTGGTCTTTTGGAACTCATTTCTACATAGTGGACCAACTAGAGCAAAATTTGAGCATAAATAAGTCTCATAAGAAAATCTAAACATTTTATGGAAAGGAGAGGAGTGAATGTACTTTTCTCCTTGCACTTACCCAAGCTCATCAGCAACCCACTGAGATCAATGAAAAACCACCACATTGTATTTGTGGACACTGGATCATAACCTGGATGAAACAAGATATTACACTTAGTAAATTGGTACAGTATTGATAACATAACAGGCTAGAGTTGTTTTGCTATGACTCATTCAGACTGCAGGAGGAAGTGGGTTACAAAATAAGAAAAGTGTGCTCATCTTGCAGAATATATGCGAGTAAGCTACCTTACTCACCCTGTCTTTTTCTCAGGCTGAATGAGTATGAGCAAAAGTTTATCCATTTTAGAAAATAAGATCCTTACAGCTGTTTATGTGAACTGAGATTTACTGAAGCATTGGCAATATCCGCACCTGCTCCTACACTTTCAATGGAAATCATTTCACTCTCATTGCCCACTTTCACAGGGGTGAGCTGAACTCGTTCTTTAAACTATAATGATATCACCTGAATTATAACAACCCTAGAGGCTTTATTGTATGTCTACATGTTTTAAATGAGACTTTACAGGATATTCTTTCTCCTCTCATTTTCTTCCCTGTCTGGCTGTGCTATAATTTTCCTTCCATCTCCTATCTCCTGTTTGGGGTGGTCCTCATTACTGTGCATTTAATCTTCCTTAACACATAGTTAGTGTTTATCTCTTTATGTGTATTAGGTATTATGGCTATTAGCTGTCAGAAACTGGGACCTGCAGTTGCCTGTAGCATTTGCTAAGGACCATGGAGTTTAAATAGATTTGGGTGTGATACAGACCTAATCTAAACACAAAAGAGGGATCAGCATGAGGTACTGGACTGATGTTAATCAGTCTGAACGACTGAAAGCTGTTGTCACCATAAACTGGACAGAAACGAAAGCATCTATTACACAATGTGAAAGCCATGGTTCCCTAATCCACCCATGAACATTCACAAAGTTTCTAGTACAACTTGGCTTTATGGTAGTAATATTAAAATTTGATTTGTAAGCAGTAAAAAGTTACCAGATCAGTAATGATGTCAAAGTTGGATAATTATCTAAGTATCTTAATTTGTAGGGTTAGGGAATCTTTTCTAGCCCTGCTTAAATTTAACAGTTCAGAAAAACAAGTTAAAAAGCAAAAAAAAATCAGTACTTAAGAATTTCATAGAATCGTAGAATCATAGAATCAACTAGGTTGGAAAAGAGCTTTAAGATCATAAAGTCTAACTGTTATCCCAGGACACAAGACCACTACAAAACCATATAACTGAGTACCACATTTACACGGTTTTTGAGCACTTCCAGGGACAGTGATTCTACCTCTTCCCTGGGTAGCTTGTTCCAATGCCTGATCATCCTTTTCATGAAGAAGTTTTTTCTAGTATCCAATCTAAATCTAAAGCTCCCCTGACACAGCCTGAGGCCTTATTGCTGGTTATTTGAGAGAAGAAACATTCCCATCTCATTGCAACCTCCTTTCAGGTAGTTGTAGAGAGCAATAAGGTCATCTCTGAACCTTCTCCAGACTAAGCAACACCAGTTCCCTCAGCCATTCTTCATCAGACTTGTGCTTCAGACCCTTTACCAGCTTTGTTGCCCTTCTCTGGACCCGCTCCAACACCTCAATGTCTCTTTTGTAGTGAGGGGCCCAGAAATGAGCACAGGATTTGAAGTGCAGTCTCACCAGTGCTGAGTACAGGAGGATGAACACTGCCCTGGCCTTGCTGACCACACTATTGCTGAGACAGGCCAGGACGCTGTTGGCCTTCTTGGCTGCCCAGGCACAAGCTGGCTCATGTTCAGTGGCATCAATCAGCAGCTCCAGGTGCTTTTCGATGAGCAGCTTTCCAGCCACTCTTCCCCAAGCCTGTAGCATTACATGTGGTTGTTGTGAGTCAAATGCAAGACATGGCACTTTTCCTTGCCACTGGCCAGAGCCCTTGATCCAGCCTGTCAAGATCCCTCTGCAGAGTTTTCATATCCTTCAGCAGATCAGCACTCACAGCCAACTTGGTGTTATCTGAAAATTTACTGAGGGTGTACTCAATCCCCTCATTCAGATCATCAGTGAAGATATTAAACAGCATTCGCCCTAACACTGAGCACTGAAGGAGCACCACTACTGACCAGTTACCAAGTAGATGTGATGCCATTTACCAGCTGTTTGGGTTAAGCCATCCGTCCTGTTTCCAGCCCAGGAAAGAATACACCTACCTAGGCCATAAGCAGCTATTTTCTCCAGGAGAATGCTGCGTATGACTCCTTCAGCACTCTTGGGTGTAACTCATCAAGCCCCATACACTTGTAGGCATTTAAGTGGAGCTATATGTCTAAGTGGAGAGACCCTTCTGAAACCAAACTAAATAAACAACAAAACCCACCAGCACCACCAACACAAAACTGAATGAGAGTTTAGTAGTAAAATGAATTTATTTTATTTTTTCCTACAGCAGGTTCATTCATTCTTTATCCAGTCTAGAGTTATATGACTTTTTAAAAATAGAAAATTTAGTATAGCATAGTGCAAAGGTGCTCTCCTGTGAAGATGCCAGACAGACGCCATCATCTCTTGCTATCAGCGGTGGATGTATTCACATTCTGTATAAACTGCATCCAAGACTTGTCAAGTGTAATCTACCCTACACTGAAGCAGCACAACTCACAAGGCCACAGACACTCCTGAGGACTCATGAAACCAAAGAGGAAGCTATCAACAGCCTTAATATAAAGCAAAGAGTTTACATTACTTTTTAAGGACAATGCATGCAATATTAAAGGAAAGTATGTGTTTCTAAATGTGAACAACTCCGGCATAAGTACTGCAAATATTTGTAAAATGTTCATTTACAATATTTACATTTGGTAAAAACTTTACAAAAGTTTTTGCAAGATCTGAACTGGTCTTGATAATGTTAAGAAAGAAAAGTTCTTATAAAAACTGTTTGTCATAGGTACAAGAATAAACATATTTTTTTAAAACATTTTTTACTTGGCTTTAGGCAAAGTCCTATCTCTTGTACACAAATATAAATGCCCTTCAAGCCAATAAATACTGCTGATTTGCATCATTTATATACACAAAACCCTGTATATTTTATAGCAATCATAAATGCATCTTTATTTAAATTATTAGATACAATTGAGATACACCTCGTAACCTGCATGTATGTATATATGTTAGGGAACAGATAGTGTTGGGAGATGACAGCTATCTATGTGTACTGATATTGGGCAATTTTGTAAAATAGAGTCCCAGGCATTTATGAGGAGCCTTCCAAATGTGTTCAATCCAGTTAAGGGAAGATTCACCAATGTGGTAAGTTCCTCTACTCAAATATGCATTTTTTTAAGGCCTTTGTGCCGTCTTTCACATTTTATGCCTTTTCTTTGCTCACTGTTTTACAAAAGAAATACAGTATACCAGGTTTTAAATATGGAATCTTGAAGCTTATCAATGTACCTTCTGCTACTTAAGGAGTTAAACTGAAGTAATATAAATCCAATATTGCAGTATTGCATGGAACAGGTGGAAACTAGTATGAGTTGTATTTTTTTTAATTACATATTCCTCCACTACAGGGGTATATTACACAGAATTACAACACTGTACTAGCACAAAAATTAAACAAGTATGATTGACCAGCCAGTAGTATTCTGCATAGCACTGCACCATAGTCTTCAGAGAACTCGTGGTTCACTTCAAGGTTTATAGCCATTTTACAGGAAGAAGAGACAGCTACTTCCACACTTTCATACACTCCTGATATTTCACTTTATTGAGAAGCAATTATAGTTGGAACTCAAACATAGTCTTCCTACCTTTTTCCTGCCTGACTGCATTCCTTTTTCCTGCCACTGACAATAGTTAATATACCTTTGCGTTCTTACTGGTGAGAAGGTAGACTGCCAGTTTCCAGCAATATATGTACAAAGTACTCTGTGGCCTGGATAATTCCTCTGTTGCATCAGAGGTAGCTTAAACCAGTTGCTTGAATTATTAACATTACATGTAAACTAGTTTGCTCTTTGAACTGTTGTTCCAGAAGATTATTCCTTCAATTCTTCTTATTGCTGTCAGATGTACAGCTGCTCTTGCAAAGGACTACTAACTAGAGCAGCAATTCGTTATAGTTTTCTGTATTTTTCTGTGCTCCTACAACTGGGATTGATCCCTGACTAACATATGGTTAGACACCTCTTCTAACTTCAGCAAGGTAAGACTACTTGACACCAGTTCAGAATTCCACTTACCTTCCATCGAGTCTTTCAACAAAAAGTACTTTCAGGTACTGTATTCAGATTCTTTGACAGATTGGAACAAGATGGGAATTTTTAGGGAAAAGAGAAAAATTATTACTAGTTGAAAGGCAATTTTGAATGGTAACAGTATCTGTTTGTCTAAAACTAAACTTTATTATGGCAGTCACATTATATCACTGAAGTAGAGAAGTCTCTTTTCCTCCCTTGCTCCTTAAAGATAGAAATCTAGAAAGTTCTCTATTATTGGTCTGCTGCACAGAGAACACAAAACCCAATGGGGCTGAAAACAAAATGCTTTATTGAATAATAGAAGAAGGATGATATCAATATGTTCTTATCTGTTCAAGAAATTTCCCTGTAATGGCTTTTTGGTGCCCAGTGCTCTAATACACTATATGGCTACTAATGGCTTTCTAATCTCATCGTCTGCAATGCTAGAGTTTTAATCTATTTACTTCAATTTCTTGACATGTATGGGGGACAAAAGGATGTATTTACTGGCTTTGTGTTATTTGTTTTTATTAGATTAGAAGTTGCCCAGACGTCTTCATCAGGAACTCAAATTGCAAGTTTAAAGAAAGGGAAAGAAGGATAAGGTCACTTTATTAATAATTTCAATAGTCAAATAAAAAAAGCCAGATTCTTGATGTTGTTTTAAATTGCAACATATCTGGCACTGGTTTCAGCCTGAAATTCTCCTTTCAGTAGGCTGCAGATTGCCTCTGAGGAATCTCTTTTTCTTTTTCCTTCTGGGTTAAAACCAAACTTTTTTTTTTTTTTTCTCAGGAGGTGCATCTCTGACTAAACAATTTGAGTGACTCTGGGTTTTTGAGGATGGGAGAAAACATGTCAATAAATTTACTTTATTCCTCCTGATTTTTTTTTCTGAAAGAAACTGTAGCCTAGAGCAGCTGTGATATGTGCAAGAAATATCAATATCATTTTCATCCCTTGATAGTTGACTTTCTTTGCTGTAGATTACTAGCATTTCAGTGCAGAGTAAATGACTTCTTTTTCTGAGGGGAGGAGTTTTTAACAGGCATGGACAAGTCATTGTGTCTGACCTGTCCCAAAAGTAGAAAACTCTGTTGCAATCTTTGGATATAAGAAAGGATCATTAACTCAAAGTAGATGGGGTTTTTTGCATCCAGAGATTTTAAATTAGTCTGTTGAGCTGGGTAACCTAACAGCTGTTACAAAAACACCCCACAAAAGGAGGAAAAGGATGGGTGCAATTAGTATCAGATCATATATAACACTAGATTTTTCTTCAGTTCACAAAGACCTGCAGGCTTGGCAGTGACCCTTGAGTTATTCTTCATTGCAAAAATGCAGCAAAACATCTTACCCAGTGGAGCACTGGAATAAGAGAGACCATATCATGATGTATTTTAAGAGAACACTCTTGATCTTTCCAGTCAAGATTACACTGTGCAGTCCATGCTGGCTCTCTCTGTCTGGCTTCCTTATGCTGAATGCTCTACCTCAATGCAAGAAGGCACCTTCCTCATGTGTTTCTGACAAAGCAAGACCAGAACAGGGTATTTTTCTCCCCCATCCTGTGTACAGGTGTTTAGTAGGACCAGTAATATGAATGTAAAATTTGTCAGTTCTGCTGGAGTTCCCTGCTTTCGGAAATGTTATCAGAAGATGAAAAAAAACCACCAAAACCTGCACTAAAGAGCCTCTTCTGAATTTAGGACACATGTGACATGAACCTTAAAAAGTACTGATACTGAGACGACATGTGTCTGACCTGCTGCTATTTCTCCTTTGTGTTTTTATAATAATATTTTTTCCCCCATATTGTGTTTTTTAAATAGTTGTAAATGTTATTTGTAAAAAATGTAAATTGTAAATTACAAAAGGAGTAAGAAACTTGGAGATTTTGAACAGAAATTCAGAAAACATTACTCTTAAATGAAATGAAAAATGTGGCCCATGCAAAAGAATGGGCTTGAGGTGTAGTCTGTCTAAAGTATTGTTTGCTGGTTTTGTGTATGTGAATATGGCCTATATGATATGTGATGAATAGCCTTAATGGGTGAGCATTAGTAAAATAAATTAGACTAGTTCTTCTCCCATACTTTGGCACTAATCAGGACTAATTGGCTAGGGTAATTAGAAAGCTGGCAGATCAGTGACTAGTTGGGTTTTTTCTTCAATTTCAGAGTGACTGTATCCCTCTTCGTATTTAAAGACATCACTGTAGAAAGAGAGAGAGCTGTCTGGACTGTTAATTTAGAAAGACACTCCAAATTGAGATGTTTACCCAATTTCAGTGTAATTACCTATAGCATGTGATACTGCTTTCCTTCCAGCCTAATATTTCCTGGAAAGGAAACATTTAACCCATTTCTGATAGATTTTAAAGTTTATATAGATAAGCCCTGAAATTAAAAGCTTGTTTTTTCTTGGAACTGTGATTTGATTTGGGTTGAGATATTTTTGCCACTTGTTGTTTCCTCTGCCATTAAAACTTCTGGCAAGCAGTGACTAAAGTGGAAAGAACTCAGATAAAGACTTAGAAAAACTCAGAAATTTTTACTACCAAGGGAATGAGGGACTGGAACAGGTTGCCGAGAGCAGCTGTGAGTGCCCCATCCCTGGAAGTGCTCAAGGGCTAGTTCACGGGGCTTTGAGCAACCTGGTTTAGTGAAAGGTGTTCCTGCATGCTGCAGGGGAATTGGAAGTAGATGATCTTTAAAGTGCTTTCCCATGGAAACCATTCTACAATTCTGTACACTTTCTGATAGCATTCTAACTTCATATCTGAGGCACAGCCAGAATAACCAGGTAAGGAGAGCAAACACACACTGTTTTAACTCTGAAGGTCACCGGCTGCTGTGAGAAGCTTCTATTTCACGTAGAAACATAAAGAGAACACATAAATCAGTGTGACAAGGAATTGTATGCTATTTTCTCCTGCTCCTTTTCGTGCTTTAAGCACATATGCTCAAATCCTTCAAGCAGACTTCTTGAAGGTGGAGTAGCTTCTTATTGAATAAATGTTAAACACCTTTTCTTTGTTCGCCTTTTACGCTACTACACAAGAACGGCAGCATGCCACTTGCTGCACTACAGAGAATTACCGCACAAGGTAATTAAAAGGAGACTACCAGAGAGAATTTGTTGTTTGCTTTTGCTTGTCATAGTTGTCTTTTTCTGCTTCTCTCTCATTAGTGTAAGCAGTATTACATTTTTATTTATATTTGTTGTTATGAGGTATCTCCTGAAAGGACTCTTTGACTGCAGAAGTCTAATAACTTTTAAGTCATCTAGCTCTCTTTTCTGTCTCCTTTTTTAATATAGTTTATTTTAGATCCATTTCTCACATGTCTGAATATAAGTGTTGCTGCTGCCCTAGTGATTTTGTTTTCTAGTTCTCTGCCTCAATTAAAAGGTAACTTTTAGATATTCTTATGAGTTGTTCAATAAATTCTCCACTGAAAGCAAAGGGCAACTGGGTTAAATCACTCTCACAATGATTTACCATTCTTCAATGCCCTTTCACATATATTGAAGAATATGGATCAGATATGTTTGCTGCCTCAAAATGAAACAATGATTAATATGTGAAGACAAGTAGTCAAGAGAAATGGATGCAGGTTTAGCAACAATGAAGGCAAAAGTATTAATTTATGAGTGATGATGATTCCACCTTTTTCCCCAAAGAAATATGTAGTTTTAAATGGTTCAATAGGCTGTGTAGAAGGAACATATTAAATGAAAACAGCTTGGCCATCAAATAATGAATATTTCATTTCCTAGCATTACCTGTGAGATTGACTATCACTCTAAAAGGGGTCAGAAAATGAGTGGAAAGGTAGATCATTCTAGCAATAAATAAACAACAAACATGAAATGGTGGAATGAATTCAAAGACTGTTTTGGAAGCTTAACTCACCTCTCACACCAGAGGGATTACCTCTTCATTACACCGTAGTGAGTGAAGGAGTAGCTCTGCCTTCAATGCCCTTTTCATTAGTTCATTCTAAAAGCCTCTTAGCATTTTATTCTATGTTTACTAGCAAACAGTAGAGGTTGAAAAATGATGCTATCAGTTAACTACTTCTTTTCAAATACAAATATTTCTTTTTGAGTTTTGTAGAACAGCTTTATTTTTAGAGGTTTCCATTAGCTTATTTATCATTTGCATTGTACCACTGTAAAAGTAATGAGCTTTTAAACTGAGGCATTGTTAAGGATTGATTTTAAGTATAAACGCAGTTCACCTTCAGACTTATATAAAATTGCGGTTTACAGTGATGTCATGTCATTAAGCCCCTGTCTTGTTTTGATAAATAGAGCAGGTCATAATTATTATTCTGCTACTAATTTCCAAGAATATATAGGGAACTTCTTCAGTGACTTCATACATGATGTGGAGTTTTTTTCAGAAAATATTTTTTAGCCTGCTGAATAGAAAATACAAAGGAAATACTATTCACTGTTCATGATGGGACTTCATCAATAACATTTAAAGGAATGTGAATATCAGATTCTATCACATATTTCAATTTTAGTTAATTTTGTTGAATTATTTTGTTATAGCAAGACATCGAACAAAGAGAAGAAAAATACTGGGCTAAGTGATATAAGTGTCATTCTTAGAATGCAAGTACAAGTTCAAATTAAAAAATATAATTCAACACTAGGCTATTTCTTCATTAACATTTGCAGGAAGCAAGTGTAAGCATGCTCTGGAAAGCTAATTGCCCTGATCTGCATTTTGAAATAAGTTATTTTAAAACAGTAAGTTTTCAGAAGTCAAGAAGAAAGCATGTTTCATTGCACGGCATATATTTAAGTCTGAGTGCTTGACATTACATGAACATTTACACAGTGTTTTAAAACTTTCTCTTTATATACTGCATTTTCCATAGAACTCATTCTTAGCAATATCTTGTGACATACTTTAATATCCAGAGGACAGTGATGGACAATCCTTTTAGTATTTGAGGTGGGGTGAGGAAATTAAAATCATGGCCTATTTAACTTTTATGAGGTTTAACATGAATCACTGATAAGTTCAAATCTGATGTGCCCTTTAGATAACTAGAGCCAGTTTTATCAATATTAGTTTTCCAGTTCATTAACTGTATTTAACCAGGGCAGGGTGGGGTAGACAGTGTTTTCATGCGTTGTTTCATGCAGACTGTTCTGTTGTCAAGCTCTATGGAAAGTGACAAGGAATTGTTCTAATATAGAATATCAGGCACAGTGGATGCTGTACGCGTCTTTTACTTGCAGCTTTATCAAATATTTATCTGCATCACTGCAGAAAGACCAAACATTTCAATACAGACAAAATCTATCTCGCATGATTTTGTGCCACATAGTGAGAAGCTGGACAAATTCCTTTATTTTGTCTCATGTAAACTACAGTAAAAGAAAGATGTCATCTATTTTGAATGAGTCAACTATATTTCTAAAAAACCTAATTTAAATAAAATTTTTTAACCAACTTCAGCTTGTCTGTGCTTTTGCTGGTGGCAATTTCTACTACTTGAGACAATTCATGAGTCCACAGTATCTGCTGCTATTCAGAGCTTAATTATTCTAGGTAAGTTCCATGTCCTCAAATTTATCTGAGGAGAAACCAGCATTACTATAGAAAAATCCTCTCTTATCAATAAGAGAAAACTAGTGAGAACATTTCCATAATTGTTGATACAAACTTGGTAGATAAGTTTGTGTGAGAAGCACTGCTGAAATTTTCCCTAGAAAGAATTAGTGCTAGAGAATGTACTGATTCTAAATATCTAGCATTAGCATAGACTATAGAATCATAGAATCAGCTAGGTTGGAAAAGACATTTAAGATCATCAAGTCCAATCATTACACCAAGACAGCCAAGTCCACCAGTAAACCATGTCCCTAAAAGCCTCATAGTTTTTGAACACTTCCAGGAACAGTGATTCCACCACTTCCCTGGGCAGCCTGTTCCAATACCTGATCACTCTTTGGGTGAAGAAATTTTTCCTAATATACAATCTAAACCTGTCCTGACACAGCTTAAGGCCATTGCCTCTTGTCCTCTAATAGGTATCCACTTAGAGTTCATTCAGGCAACACCAGTTTTTAAACAACATTCATAAACTGTTACCTTAACTGCAATCAGCTGTTATCAAATTTCTGGCATATCTGCTTAGTGTGCTAGTTCCTAGGCTGGTAAAAGAAAAGGTCGCTGTCTCTCTAATCCTGAGTCTAACCTGGCTCATTTATAAAAATGTTTAATAGTGAGTTAGTTATTAAATTTTAATTTCTGTTGAGAGAATAATGATTTTCTTTCCTGTTGTAAAAATCTAAAAAAAAAAAAAAAAAAACAACAATCAAAAAACCATCTAGCCAAATAAAACACTCAGGAAAAATCAATGAAAAATCTGGGCAGCTGTCAAGCTAAATTTGTTTTCAAATGGATGTATTTGAAGTGATAACTGCTCATGCTTTGGCCCATTAAAAAAAATAAGTAGCCTTTATGTACACGCAGTACACAGATACAGTAGGGCTGTGGAGAAGGGATAAATGCAATGTCCTTCTTTGAAGTTTAGCGACATCAACAGTATTGTAAAAGATTATAACACTCAAAAGAAAAGGTGGTATCTGTGCTCCAACCTGATGCTATGTTTCAGCAGGAGCTCTTTCAGATTTTATTTTCCATTTGTAGGCCTAATACAATGCCATTTAAATTAACTAAGTTTCCATTTGTAATGTCAAAACTATAATGCAATCTAAACACTACCTGAATAAAACTAGGAGTTTAAATTTGGAGACTAAATTTTCAGAAGTGTGGAGTGACTTTGGATTCCTAGAGACACATCTACACTGAAAACAGAGCAACTAGTGGAAAATCAATACACAAGCACGTGGACAAAGGATCTTTATTTGTAGATTTAGCTCTCACCCAGATGCAATTTTAGTTATATTTCTTTGGAACCTCCCATACTAGATCACATAAGAGAGAAGCTACCTTCTGGGTTGACCTGGGTTCAGCAGTAGCAGTCATTTTTCTCCTTCTTAGTAGCTGGTGCAACATTGTGTTCTTGGCTTTCGGTCTGGGGACAATGCTGATAACACTGATGTTTTTAGCTACTGCTTAGAATGTTTAGACTGACCAAGGACTTTCTGAGCCTCATGCTCTG
>WYDI02000621.1:0-21329 GCA_009867235.2 Psittacus erithacus
GGGCTCTGACGCTGCGTGGCTCGTAGGCGGGTCCGTCGAGTGAAGCCATCGCTCCCGGGACAAAAGGGGTGGGGGGTGGTTGGTCGGCAGAAATGCTGGGGTGTTTCTGTGTGTCTAACGGGAGAGAAAAGGATTTCCTCTCAAAAGATGTAAAAAAGAAGGGGAAAAATCCCCCAAATCGCGCCCGAAGTAACTCCCGGTAAATCCAGGTTTAACGGCGGCCCTGGGTTGAGTTTGATGCGGAATTTCGGGAGAGCAATAAAAAGAATTCGGGAACCTTTGGGTTGGGGTATTTTGTTTTGGGGAAGTAAAGCGGTTTGTGGGTGATATTAACGAGGCACCCATTTCTTGGCAGATGCTGGGCCGGGCTGCGAGGCAAAGCTCGGCTACTGTGAGGCTTGGAATTAAAAACTATTATGGCTATCGCTACGAAGTCGGAGCCACTGAACTGATATATTACAACCTCTTCAACAAAGGAGCAAAAAGTATTCCCCCCCCGTTTTCCTTTGGAAAAGGAGGAGAATTCCCGGTTTTCCAGACAGAAAACACTTCTCCTTCCTTCATAATTTAAAACACGAATATCTCTTGCTCCGGAGAACTCTCGCAATGCACTTGCTGGAGAAAACACTACCATGCCTTTTGCAGGGAGAGCTCAGGGGCAATATGAGCGTCTGAAGAGTTTCCGCAGGGCTTTCCTTCAGCTCGGAGGGAACATGTTTCATTCCCGGTTTCCTCCCTGCTTCTTCCAAAGGGGAACAGGGACCCCTCTCCCACCCCCCCGCACTCAAAGCTTTGAATTAACGTTTAAAGCCAGAGGAGGAATAGGCCGATTCATTCCTTTGGCTTCGTGGTGAATATTAAGATTATCCGGAGAAATGAGCCGGGATTTCTGCAGGACGGAGCAGCCTCGCCATGAGAAAGATGGGAAAAATCGTCCTGGGCTCCAGGAAAAATGTATTTCCTTGGAGCAGGCAGCAATGGCAGCGGCGATTTTGCTTGTGCACAAGTACCTACAGCGGGATCAGGCGGGACAAACAACATTTTGCAAAGAACTGGGCACAGGGACAGGTTTCTCGGCGTCTTTCCCAACGCAAGCCACGGACCCGGCTGCAGGATCGGGCTCCTGACACGCCAGATACTTAGTTCATTTGGCTGCGTTTGGGAGCGGACATCATTTAGGATCCTAAAGCCCATTTTATCCTGACATGAGAGAATATAACCCAGAAGTTACTCCCATTTTAGGCGCATTTAAAACCTCGTCGTAAAACCAGCCCCGAAAACGCTGGCGTGACTGAGTCGTTACTGTCGCTTTATCAACTCGATGTTCCTTCTCCAAGCACCGTTTTTCACTCCAAATCTCCCCAGTGTAAGGACATTATTTCCACCCCCGTAACGACCCACTTCAGCCCTACCATCGCTTTTAGTTTTGACTCATTTGTGAACGGGCAGGTATGCATCTTCGAGCTTTGGGGCATCAAGAAAACCATCGAAAGGCACTTTCCTGATGACGATACATTCACTAAAATTAGGGAAAACAAGAAAAACAACAGTAAAAAGCCCTTTACTCGTCCCCGTGGCCCCGCGGTTGTTTTTAGGAGCTGGAGGCTGCGCCCCGGACCCCGTTCCTCCTGGCCCATTTCGTGCCGCCTGATTGACACCAAGAGCCCGGCCGCAGTTTATATGAATCATGGTTTTCATTATTTTCGAGGTGGGAGGGAAACGGAAATAGGAAAGGTATATACATATATGTATATAGATATAGATATGTGGAGCTACTTCTTGGGCAGGAGGAGCAGCAAAGGTGGAGGTGCTGGATGAAGCCCCACGCTGCTCGGGACCGGCTTTCACACACAAGTGAGATCCCCCCCTCTCCGCGCTTCTGCCCTTCCCCATGCGGGGAAGCTGCTCCCCGCTCCCGCGGAGCCACCGGGAGGGACGAACCAGCCTCTCAACCCTTCTTGACAAGCTGCCAATACACAAACAGCGCCGAAACACACCAGAACATATTATAATCCCACCCCCCCATCCCAAATGTAAAGCTTTGTGCCATCCACAATCAGGGGATGCTGGATCCCACCGACGGCGCAGGAAAGGGGAGGTGGGGAAAAGGGGTGGGTTTTTCCTTTGATGAATTCCTAAACAATTCCTATTATTACTTTCTTTGCCAACCAAGAGTGAATAAAGGGTCCAAATGGTGAGATTTGCTTTTCAAAGGGTAACATGAAATCAAAACACCTGTTGTACATTAGCCCTCTCCCACTTCCACCTCTCCTGTAAATGAAATCATTTACATTTAAGGAAGAAAAAGAAAAAGAGAAATAAAAAATATAAGAGTGAATAAGCACATTGGTTTTCTCCCCTGACATATGGGATCAGAGCTGGAGAAGCAGGCATCATTTCAGGTGAATAAGTGAATAATAAAGCATTTGGGAAGCCACCAGGCAAGTTCTACCAGAGCATCTTCGGGCACATTCACATCAAAACCCCGGCAGAAGCAGCCCCAGACCTGCCCTCAAACTCCTTTCCCAGGTACAGATACTCTGAGGGCAACCAGCACAGAGGCAACCACCAAACCCTCATAGCCCCAGCCAGTGAACCCCAAAGCCTCCACACTCAGATATGGGGCCCCAGCATCCCCTGCCATAGCCAGCACGGGTCCACCCCATGCACATCAGTCCAACCCCGTTCATGCATCCCCATCACGGCTGACCCCACTCATGTCCACCCCATGGATGCCAACCCCAGGCATGACCCTGCAAGCCCAGCCCAGGGGAGCTGAAGGTTGAGACCCCAGGCAGGGGCAGCCAGGGGGGGCCCAGGGGAGCCCCTTTACCTTGGCAGCAGGCAGGGGCTCAGCAGAGGTCTCATGGATGCCAAGGCCGCAGTGCCCCTGGCAGCAGTCTCAGCTGGCTACCGGCCCTATTTCCGCTTGTAACTATGAGGGGACCCAATGCCTCTCCTCGATAAGGTATCACAGTGTCTCTGCAGTCGGCGGTCAGCACCTTAGCTCGGAGCTCCACGGCACCGCTTGCAGCCGTGCCGGGACAGCGGGGAGATGTCGAGGCATTTCTGGGAATAATCACATCACACAAGTGCTTACATTCCGGCTTCCTTT
This sequence comes from Psittacus erithacus, assembly GCA_009867235.2. NCBI lineage: Eukaryota > Metazoa > Chordata > Aves > Psittaciformes > Psittacidae > Psittacus > Psittacus erithacus. The sequence continues at coordinate 3,116 of WYDI02000621.1, forward strand.
CTCTTTATCCCTACCACCAAGTTTGAAGTCACACCTTCTACCGGATTGTTTAAGGTCTCTGGGTTGGAGTGGGGGTGGGTGGCAGTGAAGGAGTGTGTGTATGTGTTGAGGGGGGGGTGGGGGGTGCTGCTGGTTGTTAATCTATAGGGTTCCTCCAGGCCAATAAAACTACCATGGTCAGAAATTTCTTCTTTTCGATAGAAACGTCTCCTTCATCCCCTCACCCCAACCCCTAACCTTTTCTGTTTGGTTTTTAGCTTGGTCTTAAGGGTCTGCAAGGTTGGGAGTCCTGAAAGCTGCTCAGATGGAGCTGCAAAGTAACAAAAAGGCTTTGTTTCCCCTACACAGTCATGTAGGGGTTCTGGAATACGCATACACAGTGTGGAAAATGCACCTGGAAAGGAGACTCTATAAAAGTATCTCAGACAGACACAGGCACCAGGATAGGTCTCCCAAAATGCAACCGAAGGCCCTAAACCCGCAGCATCTGGGAGGCTTGATATATGTGCTGATATGAAAATAACCCACGCTAAACATCTGTGAGTGTGTGCATAGAAATACCTCTTCACGCATATGATACACACTATACATACACAGGCATTTATCTTCATTAGCTTTAGCTCTTAAAAGCCTGAAAGGTGGGATTTCGACTGGGAGCTGGGTATCCCACTGCTGTAAGTACCTGGAAACTCAGATTTCCCTTGCAGAAAATCACCCACCAGGATATTTTTCATGGGGTATTTCGTTATCCTCCCCCTCTGCTCTTTCTCCCTGTTACCTATGGCTTTGTGCCACCATCTGCTGCATGCTGTGCTTGCCCCTTCGTCCCTTTCTTTGAGCAGCAAGTGGAGATCTACCTGGAAATCTTACAATCAGAGTATTCATTCAAACACCAGGACAGCAGAACCCAGGCACTGGTGGGTCAGTTGAATCCTCTCTGCTTGTGTTTTATATCAGGCATTGTGCTTGTCTACCAAGCAGCAGCAGTCCACAAGACACAGGCTCGTTTATATCTATCTGTGCACATATATATATACACATACATATATATGTGCATATACATATGTATGTATAAATAATTATTCCCCCCCCCTTAAGACACTGAATTTTGCTATTGAAAAGAAAAGCAGGCTTGGGCAGTGGAAGCTGATCATGAGGTACCCAGTGCTCGCACACTTTAATGGGGAAGGTAAAAATCAAGCAGATGGAGACAAGAGCTATCTGACTGAGAAGCAGTGTGGACTATTGCATGGCTACTGTCAGAGGGCAAAGCCTTTGGCAGTGCCCTTGATCTCACTGTCATCCTTCCCGTCCTTCATTTAGGTCACTCTTTACATACTGTAACTACCCTGGGACCAGTAACTGCCTCTGCTACATGTAGCTCTTGGACAAAACCAGAACCCCCATCACACTAAGACTGTGCTGTTTTCTAATAAATAACCGGAGCATATGTGCACCATGCCTATCACCACAAACCCAAGAGTTTGGCTTGGATTTCCAGTTATCACCTAGTGCCAGTAATAATAACAATAATAATAATAATAATATGAAGGTTGCTTTGTGGATTCAAACCTGCCAGAAAGGCAGTAAGCCAAGTATTACACTTGTGGGAGGTATCTTGCAGAGTACTCCAAGGATCTTTTGTTAGGTCTGGCCTTATTTAATATTTTCATTAATGACCCTATAAATGGATTACACAGCCCATTAATAAAATTGGCAGATGCTACCCAGTGAAGGGAGCTCTTCAAAGGCAAAGAAGGATTAAAAAGGAGGGGGGGGAAAGAGGATAGAGAAAAGCAGGAAGAAAGGATATATAGAGAGAGAAAGCACAAAATTATTTGTGAGGATTAAATTCAGGGAAAGGTGGCTGGAGGATTATTCAAAATCCAGATTCTTCAATTGTGGTTTTATCCAAAATCCAGTAAAAATAAGTTATTAGTCCCAGTGAGAGCGTGGGGCAGAAGGTTAGCCTCAAGTTTGCAGTAAGGAGTTCTGGGAGGGCAGGTACTGCAGCAGGAGCTCTGCTCACACACAGAGCTGGGCCATAAGGAACATGTACCCTATTGCTGGCCAATGGCCCAAAAAACCCAGAGGAAGTTGAAGAACACCATAAAGAAACACTCATGCTGAAAAGGGCGGAAAGGACCCTCAGTTTTGAGGGCAGGAATCATCAGCTGCCACACAGAGCTGGTACAGAGAGGCACCCCCGTCTTTTGGGCTTCCCCTGTGCTTCTGCCAAGTCTCATCAAATGGATCTGTTACAGCTGGATCACTTGCAGTTTGGCTTGTGAAAGTGATGCAGGAGATACCAGATCACAGTAGGTAGGATAGAGGATGCTAAGCTTAGGCCTTATCTGCTCATCTTTCCCTCTGTAGTGGGCATCTTGAAATAACAGTCCCTAGCCATGAGAGGTCTGTGAGGATGAGCGTAAAGGTGATGCATGCAGAGAAGCAGCACTTGCTCTCCCTCGTGGAATATCTGGGATCAGGACAGTTGTCCACCCCTTGGCTCACTCTCCACAGCAGTGACAGGGTGCTGATGGGACCCAAGCACTCATCCCACTACTCCGTCCTGTGGGGCAAACTGGAGCCTGGCAGTAACCTGCCCAGGAAAGATGAGAAGATACAATAAGCACAGGCATATTTCAGATGAATAAGCAGGACAATCCTCCCCACAAGCCTCTGGCCTGAGAAGGATGGAAGTTGTTGCACCTCCCTGCTGACCAGAGACTTAAAATGATTCAGAAGCTCATGAGCAAGTGAATTGATCAGGTACACAGTGGAAACAGGGGGACAAAAAGAGGATGAACAATATGAGCCAATAGGGTCTCTACTTCTCTCACCTCTGATGGCCATTTCAGGATGCTAGATATATGCAAAGCAAGAAGCAACACAGGCTTTTGAGCAGTTACACACATGCTAGCAGAAAAGCTTAGATACCAAACAAATGTACCAGGTGTTTAGAGCCCCTCTGTCAGAACAGAGTCCATGGATTTAAACTGGACCAGAGACATGACTGCAAAGTACCAGATGTTCCACTGCTGGAAATCAGAATGGATCCAAAGGAAACCTCTAGCAACACAGGATGGGCTGAGGATCTGATGCATTAGATACTCAAAGGCTGTGGATTTAAGTCTGTGTCCTGCTTACAGAAACAGGCTTATATGGGCAAAGTATTCATGCCCTAAGCTTTTACAGGTCATTGGACACTCAGCTTTAGGGGATCTGATATGCCAAGGACTGAAGCTTGATTAAAATCTGCTTCCAGTTGTTCTCTTCTTTTTCCTAAATACTAATGAGCCCACTACTTCCAAAAGGCAAAGAAAAGAAAATCAAACACTGGATGTCTTTTCCCATTGCATTACACCTGCTTTACATCACACAGATGCACACAACAAAGGAAAAATCATCATACTGCTATAAAGCCTACTTGTTTTGAAGAGCCAAACCTCTCCTCTAACCCAGACCATCTCATGGCGATACAAATCCCTAAAACCCTGAGTATTTTGACATTTTCTCCTTCCCTTTCAGCACTTGCTGTTTGTTTGCTTTTCTCTTTTTCACACTGGCTCACCACTACAAAAATCTTAGCCAAGCTATGTGAAGCCATGAATATGATTATGGCCAGCTAATGTAAACAGGCAGGAAGGGGTAAAATCGTGTTGGGGTCTGTGTGTGAGAGAGAGAAGGATCCAGATCCAGTTTATAAACATCCATCTCCAGTAATGAGTCCTCTAGGAAGAAATGAAAAATAGCCCAGGCCTGGTAAAGTCAATTAAGTTGCTTTTAAATAAGAGGTTACCCAGAGAGGCCAAGAGTTAACATGTAAAGGCTTATTGCCAGTGCTGTAAAAAATAAAAGGAGGCTTGAATATTTGAAGACATTTGGTTGCTATTATAAACAAGTGGATCTAATAGTGTGGGTACATTCATAGACTAACTGTAAGTTGGGCATCTTATAAGGACACATTGAAAGGAAAAACTACAAGGTTCCCTAGCTAAATAATTCCAAATGGGTCATTATAAAACCCACTGATACAACACGTGTGGGTAGGACATAGGGCATTTATAAGGAAAGCTTTTCAACCCAACCAATAATGAGCAGCTAACAACAAGAGCACAGCCAAAGGTGTATGTAATCTGCAGGGAACACATGGCAAAGCTTTACGGTGCAAATTCTTATAATGACCTGGAGAGCAGATGGCCCTGACACCAGTTCAAGCCGTTTGGGAAAATCAGCTTGGGTTTATCAGATTCTTGAGGCTGAGGACTGGGAAAGGGAGATTGGTGACAGCACCTTTCAGGGTGGAAAGGGGTGTATTTCAAAGGACATGAAAAGAAATGAAAGGCGAAAGGAGAACAAAGATGCTCCTCTTTTCTGCTGGAAAGTCGAGCAAAGACTCACTTTTGTTTGGGTTTCTAGGCGATCACAGTGGGCTGCTAACATAATCTGAGCATAGACCTGTAGTTCTTGCAAGGTAACTTGGAGGTAGAGAAGCATCATAAGCCTGGGCACCAAAGTCACCTTCTCCCAGAGCTTGGAGCTGACCCACAAACCCTCTCCTACCCAGGGAAGCTTCCCAAGGTACTGTGGGCTGTCAACTCCTCCCACTGGAAGCAATGACAATACTGCTTTCTGCTCCAGCTCCGTCAGGATTGATCTGTTGTCACCCTGTGGGATGTAACACATCCATTCATACCAAAGGAGCTGTGTCCACAGGGCTTGCTAGTTTTCCAAGAGAAAACAGTCATTGTTTGACTGGCATAACTGACAAAGCCACAGCTTCACTTCCCAACAGCAGATTCAGGATGTGGAGTTTTGACCAGGACAGACCCTACATGCCACAGCCTGGTGAGTGGCTCAAGGTTGGCCACTGACATGGTCTATGCATCCCCACACGCCATGTATTTAAATATTTGAGTTTCTTCCATCCTTCACACACTCATCTTTGTATCATACAAGTGAGGAACACTAGATAGGGAAATGATGTCCAAGGAAGCAAGAGGAGCCATGTTTACGACCCTAAAGAGACAAACTCCCAGCTTTCAGAAGTACCAGTATAAGCTCAAGTTAAGCATTAAGCTCTCACAACTACCCTGTAGCAGCAAATTCCCTTTGCCCATGTTAGACCCAGAGGTGAGTCTGCCCCAGGTGAGGCTAAAATGTGAATTCCCAGGAGACTCAGTATCCCCACACACCTTTCAGAGCAGCAAAAGGGAATGTGGGATCAGAATTCCCACTTTGAAATTCATATCTGAACAACAGATCCCTCTGCATGGCTCAGCAACCCGCTGCTTCTGCTCTGGAGCCCAGCAATGATTTCCTGCATGCTCAGCAAGCAGCAGGAGAGCAGGACCTTGTGCCTTGTGTTTCTCGAGCCTCCTGCCTCCTTCACACCCGCCTGTCAGCTGGAAGGGAACCCTGGATCAGCAAACACAAGGTCAAGAGAATTAACGTCACCAGAAGGGAAATGGGGTCAGAGTTAAGCAGCGTTCTCCTGCCCTGACTGCAGGTTGAGAGTGTGGATGGGGGCAATTAACTCAGCAGCTTGATGAGGAGTTTACATCTTCAGTCCCCTTTTCCTTCAGAGGGAGGGGAAGGAAGGGATGGACACCAGAAATCACTGCTACCTTACAGCCCCCCCTGAATAACCATCCAGAAGTACAGCCCCACCATGCATAGCCAAGGGCAGAGCCCCGGTGATCCTATAGCAAAGGTGGCTCCCACCCTGGCTGCCTTCTGGAGCATGTTGTGGGATGGCACAGGAGGAGGTAGGAGTGCAAACCTGCCTCTGTTTGTTTAAGCCAGCAGTAAATGAGTGTTGCAAATCTGCCAGGCTGACGCTGTGGTTTCGCTGAGATGTTTTCTGGCTTTCTGGTCTGGGGTATTATACACACAGGTTTCCTTTCTAGCCTTTGATAAACAGTTCTGACCAACTACTCAGGAGGAACAGGGTAGGGGGAACATTAGCAAATCCCAGTGCAAAAGCCCCTGTGGCTCCCCCGCCTCAGGTAAACACTGCTCTTGTCACTAAAGTCCTACACATGGCTCCCAATGGGGGGAACTCTCCTCCCAGCCACTGTCCCTTTATGCTACAGCAAGGGTAAGATGGGGTGTCACTGAGTCTCTATGAACTTGGGCCTGTGCTATCAAAGTGGGGAGAAGACACTGGGGAGAAAGGAGAGTCCATGGGGTGAAGAAAAGTCAAGTCTAAGGAAATTCCAACAAAAAGTGTCCATAAGATCTCTGAAATACGGGTCCACAGCCTCACTGTTACCCTCTGGAGACCCCACCATCACCTCGAGCCAGCAGGCACAGTGGGGAGCAGACATGGCTTGGGCAGCGCGTCCTGATCCTCTGCCAACAGAGCAGGTACTTGAGGCATTTCCAAAGCTGTGCTGTTGGGCTCCACCCTGAGGCAAACTCACAGAATAAGGAACTAAATAAAGTCTTCTTGGACCTATGTTGTGGGTGAAAAGCTTTCTCTTTAAGGGATGTGCTTAGTGTGTCAGTAGCCAGTGCTACAGGTCATAGGACCTAGGGTTATTCCCAAGGACTCCAGCTTGGTGTGATCCTTCAGTGCTTGGACTACCTCCATAAGGAAAGAAGATGAGCTCTGCAAGAGCTCTACCTGCCTCTGTTTATCCCTCTTGTCTCTGTTCATGGTTACGGGGCGTTTGGTCCAATTTCCACGTTTAGCAGCCTGCTGTTAGTCTCATAGAAACCAAGTTCCTATGCAACACGGAAGAGGAAAGAGTCAATGTCCTCACAGAGACAGATGTGTGACTTTAGCCACACTATTGGACATCAGAGAACTCACAAAGCATCATTAGAAAAGCTACACACACAGCAATAATTTCACTGGACACCAGAAAATCCCTCTTTAACGTTTGCAACCAAGTTTCTTCAGTCTCATTACTCTTTTGCCCATTCCAAGCACGCTTTTAAGATCTCCTACTGCAGAGATCACAATGGAGAGAGGAGTCATGCTATAGAAAGGCTGAGCCACCATTGCCCATGCTGACAGTAGTCTTTCTGCTTGTCAGAAAGGAACCACAAGTCAAGCTGTGGGGGAACACCTTATGCAGCACAACTGCAGTAGTTGAGAGAACCATCATGTGTAACACAGAGGGTTAGCTCTAGGCATACTTGGTTTAGCAGGTGCCTTGGCAGCAGACTCCATGCAATCAAAGGCTGTCATCAATACCAGCATCCCAAGGAGCCAGGTTGGCTGCTGCTGCGGAGGGCAAACAGCTGCCATGTCATGCTGAAAAGCTCCCCCAGCAGGAAAGTCCAAATCCTCCAGCAGCAGCAGCAGTGAGCCAAGACCTAGTGGACTTCCTGGCTCCTCCTCTTCCTACTATGTATGGCACAAGCAGCCCAATACGAGCCTCTCAAGTTTAGTTTGCCCTGAAGCACTGAAAAGCCTCAGACCCACTCTGGCCGTGCTGCTCCCCAGGTAATACCTGTCACACGTATAAAACTCACTACGTCCACTTCCTCCCTTCTTCCACACACACAGCATCTCTCCTAAATCCCCCCTGTGCTAATACAAGAGCAGAAAAGAGAAAAGAAACAGAGATGTGTGGCTGAGTTACTATTACGCTGCTGGGTAGGGCCAAATCAGGCTTCCTGCAGCTGGATCATCGTCATAAATCCTTCGATTCTAGAAGATAACAACTCTCTTCTTGCCTTCATTCCAACCTTATTCCTGGACACTCTACATGTGCAGTAGGAAAGACCAGGAGCTGATCTGTGCCTGTATGAGCATTGGCTAGTGCTACCACTTGGCTTTGCATGTGAAGGTGGTGCACAGGGACACGGACAGAATAAAAACGTTGGCTCTCAAAACTCCCCATCCCCATCCTTTGCTTTTCTACACCTCATTTTCCTCATCTGCGAAAGGAACTCCATGACTTTTCCTATGGGAAAAAGCCTCTCCTATCAGCCAGGAGACAAAATCCACTTAGTATTGCATCAAAAAAGGAAAAGTGCCCCTAGAGGGAGATCAGTCAGCACAGGGTTGTCCCTACGCCTCGGCTTCGATTAGATCTTCCACCATGGAATAAACAACTTTCACCTTGCTGTGACCCCAGGGAATCCTTCAGCCCGCCTACATGGCAAAGCCACCAGCGTTCCCACATGGAGCCAGGGAAATCTGGAGCTCCCCACCTACAAGAGGTGACCAGGCAGCCAGGACTTATGAGTCCCACACCTGAACTGCAGAGCAGCTGCTCCCTTTAGCTGAAATAAGGATGTGGAAAAGGAGTAAAGTTATTGTGCTTCACCTATATATATATAAAATAATTGCACTAATAATTTGGGATAAAATATATGACATAGTGTGCTTCATAGCTGAGATACATGTGTTCGGTCTGCCCATATATTATTCCTATACTCCTTGTCAAGCATCTTCCCCAAGCTGAGAGGGAGAAATCCCTCAGAGCTACCAATTAAAGCTCAGCTCTTGTTAAAGGCACCGTTGTAGGAAAGGGGGAAAAAAGAAACAGATAATTCTGTCAGCACAGATGTCTCCTACGCTGAGGGGTTTGCAAAGAAATAAAACCTGAGGCGCTCTCATACCATTTGCAAAGTTATAGACTGTAAATAAACAGACCCAAACAGTTCCCCCACCTATGAGATACCACAAGTCAGTGGACAGCACTGACAAGCCTGAGTCTTGCTGTAACTGGCTTATCTTTCTAATCCTCTGGATTATTAATAGTAGTAGGGTTGTGATAGAGTCCAGAGGCCATGGTGTGACAGACACCACCGTGTGAAGCATCCTACAAGCGCACGGGGAGAGGCCAGCCCTGCCACTTTGGGTTCGTGAGGCAGAAGGATGGGACAAGGCATGCACAGAAGGATTAGGTGGTGCTTGAGGCCATGGGGCATGCTAGTAGCAGAGGAGAAAACGGATGTTTTCTCCCGAGCTCTTTGAACCCCTCCAAGTTCAGAGCAGGATTCCTACCAAGCCTGTTTCCCATTTTCCCCTCCACAGTCCTTTAGGAATGTGGTAAAGAAAGCATTTGCAGCAGCCTCCTTTGGTTTGATCATCCCAAAGCCACACCAAGGCAAAGAGGACCTGGCCATAAGGTGGTCAGCTCAGTACCTGATATGACACAAAATCCAGTTCCTTTGCCATGTTTTGGATGGGGTTAAGCAGCTGTCAGCTCAGCCAGCTGAACCTGTCCACCCCATAGCCAGCACCTGCAAGGTCTGGTGCAAGGGATACAGGAGGAGTCAGCAACTAGGGAGATGGAGGTAAGAAGAGGCAGGGATTAACCCCTTCCCCCTCCACAGCAGCTGGCTGACACTAGAGCTGAGCTAGGACATACGATCAGGCACAAAACTAACAAGAAAAAACAATGAACCAAGTTTCATTCAACTGTTCTACTCACAGGGAAGTGAATGGGGAGTGGAAGGGGAGTCACTGCTCCTCACTGGTATTTTCCAATTTCTGTCCCCCCAAACCCCTTAAATCTTGTGATGATTTGTATACTGGGATACAGGGAAGTAGATACCTGGAGCAACAGCACCATGCAGCATTTGCTGTAAGACCAAGTATGCAGATCCCTGCAAGACAGCATATGCAGAACTGGGAAGAGTCATCACTCTGAGTCAGGGACTGCAGTGTCTCATCACTGAAACCAGAGACAGGAAGGAGATGGGCTAGAAGAGGGAGATGATGCCCTCTAGGATGTGATTTATATTTCTTTAAGTAAGCTTCTGAACACCCTCAAAAGGAGAGCCTGGAGTTCAACAGGAGCTTACAGCAATGCCAAACCCATGGTCTCTGCATGCCTTCTGCCCGTATTTTATTCCCACCCACTGCATTAGAGGGAACCCTCTTGTTCCTAGCTCTACCCATACTCCTATGACAGCACCTAGGTGAACAGGACAACTCTTCCTGCAGCTAGATCTCCTAAGCTACCCACAGCCCTCGGCTGTATCACCATCCTGAGCCCTAGTGCACCACCATGTGCTTTGAACACCCTGCTTCCATCCAGGTCATGGCTTAATTCCCCATTGCTCTCTTCCTGTATCCTCCTACCCAAAACTGAGCCTCTGCTATGTGTCTGCTGCCCCTGAGAGCATTTGCTTTGCCTCTTGCTCATTTAACTTGGCTCCTGCCTCGATGCCCACAAAGCCTTGAATTTCCTGCTGGCTCAGGACTGCTCACTCTCAGCCCCGTTTCCTCCAGAGGCAAATGGGTGCATTCACCATAGCAATAAAAACTGAGCAACATTCTGGGCACGGGGCCTAATCCAACTCCCAGTGAGGCAGAGGAAGGTTGTTCTATTCAAGGGGGGAATGCTGGGCGGAAAAGCAGGAGGAGGGTCTGAGATGCAAGGACGGGACAGTGACATTGCCAGCCTGGTGGACCTCTTCCGAGGTCACTACTGGGAAGGCTGCAAGTGGTAAATGCTTTTTCCATTGCGTGGATGCCCCCTTGTTCTCATTCGTGTTTTCTCAGCGCTACCTTGTGCTTCTTAAGCAAGCCATAAATTCAGTCATATGGGTTTTCTCTGTCCTCCTCTTTTTTTTTTTCCTTGACATCCATTTAATGACTTTTCTCTCTAATATATGGCAGGCATTTTCCTTCTAAAATACCTGAGGTTTAGGACAGGTAGTAAATGGAGACCTCTCACAGAACCACTGGCCCAGAACCCAGTCTTATTGGCGCTTAGAAAAGGGGATCCATTTTTCTTCTCTGCTCTTCAATTAGCTGTAATGTTTGCCTTTAAAACATAAAATTAGAAGCTTTTTTGGAGGCACAAAGCAATATTATACTGCAAAACACATTTTTATGCTCCCCTCCCTGCTACCAGTTTAGCACTGCAGATATATTAGACAGCTGGTTTCTAGGCACCGCTCTCTTCCCAAGATTTAGGGTCCGACTTTCAGTTCCTGTGAAAATAATGACCTCCCTTGCTCTTTGTAGTCCTGTGCTTGATCCTACTCATATTAGCAGGACCTTTCAGGTCGAATACTACAGGATTTAGTGCTGGAAAGCAGAGGCATTGAGCAGACAAACAGCTCAAAGTCCATCCGCCCAAGCCATTCACTGAATACATAAGTTCCTGTTCAGTAGTCAGACCTTTCTGTATATCCAACAGCTACTTTCTTAAGGAAAGGCATAATAACACAGTCGCTCTCACCCAGGCAGTTATCTCTTTACTGAGGAATCATTGACCAGGAATGGGTAAGACTGGGAGCTGGTCACTGCTAGGGCATGGTGTTTGAATTCCCATAGATCCATTCTTGAATGAGGCTGTGCTGAATGCAAGACTGGGTCTAATATCAGCCCTTTAAGCTCTAACTCCTGCCCAGACCATGCTTACCAGTGGTAGCCTCAGCCCACCATTGCCTCACCAAGACAAAGCCCTGGCACAGGAGCCGTATCCAAAGTACCAGAGAGCTGCATAAAGCTCACAAATCACAGCTTAGCTACTCTTGGTTAAAAAGACCAGAACACAACTTCGTATTTCTGCTGAACCTGAGCGCACACAAAACCTTTCCCTTTTCAGTCCCCCCAGTCTGAGGAGGCTTTGAACCCGTCACTACTTCAGGTAGGCAGCTTAAACTCAAAGTATAGCAGCTGACACTTGTGGCTCTGGAAGTCTCTGCTTTGATCGCCATGAGGCTGTACAGCACAGTCATGGCCACCCATACTTCTGTGAATCTATAGTCGGGTGGTATTACAAAGGTGAAGCCAACCAAACTCAGAGAAACAACTCAACTGGTTGTACTCAGTGGGGATATCCAGCTGGTCCATGCCATTCTCTTCTTGGCATTGGCCTTGCTGTCACAGCTTCATAAATAAACACATTCTAAGGCAAAAAGGACTTGCCGTTCCTATTTTCCTAAAGTGGTTCAAATCACCCACAGCATACGTGAATAAAAAATGTCCCAGGATGGGAGCTATTGATCTCAGGAGGCAGTGACTTGTGCTCCATGTTGGATCAAAGGGGAGCACAAAGCAGAGAAGAGCCACTTTCTCCACTACACATTGAAGATTTTCCAGATGTCTTTTATGGGAAATAATGGCACTCAGCACTGTTAACAAAAAGCAGCCAAATCACAGGAAAGGGAGGCTTGCCTCTTTTATCTCACTAGTGTTACTCATCCATCTCTAGAGCTAGCTGATAGCAGAATGATTGATTCAGAAATTACAGGAAAAGGAGGAAAAAAGAGTCAATGAAACAACTAAGATATATTAGCAGATGTACCTGCCCCAGTAATTCTGTGTCCTCCATTCCCATTCACCTTCCCTATTTGGTGGGACACAGGGCTCATGTTTGGTGACATGAGTGCCAAAAGAGAGAGGAGGATGAACAGGTCAGTAGAGCTTCAGCTGATGCACCAAGACCCCAGCATTTCTAGAGAACCCACTAAAACCTGGAAACACCCATGAGAAATCATGACATACGCTGCCTTGATACTCGCCAGCTCCAACTCACAGAAAAATCCCTCTTTTTTTTCCCCAGTGGGCATAAAGATGATGATTTTCCTCACTTTTGCTAGAAATTTCACACTCCCCTCCCCTCTCCTCCTTGTGTGTTGTGGCCTCTTTTAGCCTGAAATGACAGGAGAGAAGACTTCTGACAGACAAAGCACTGAAGCAAAATACAGAATAACCTGCGTGTGTTTGGAGCAGCTCAACCTGAGACTGGGAAACGCTGTGAGCTCTCAAGGTCTCCACTCTGATCCTGGGGTTCTCCACCACTTGGCAGCCTGTTTGTCTCTCCAACCAGTCCTCAAGTGTTTGTTCCCTGGTGGTGGGAGGTGTTTTGTGGTGCAGATGCTCTGGGAACCCTTCTGGGGCCCGTTATGGGTTTGCTCGGGAATGCAGGGCTGAGTGGCCAAGGTAGTTCCTCTCAGACCATCAATACATCTAACATAAAGCAGGTGTGTTGCCCTACTGCTCTCAAGCCTTTTGAAGCTCACCAAGTGGTTAAAGTCCCTTACTTTGCTGAATACAGAAGTACTTTTCTGTGCTTCTCCGGGTCTTCTTTAAGAGGAAACAATAAAGGCAGCTGAACTCAACAGCCAGTCCAAATGCCTCCAGTCACATGTGGGCAGCGAGAGAAAAGGGACTAGATTTTAGGGGTGATGAACCAGAGCTGTCTTCCCTGTCTTCACCCAGATTTGCGAGGGTTCAGCACTTCTGAGAACGGCTCCGTTTCTATTTAGGTGCCTAAAACCGCCTGGAGATGCATAAATTTAGGTTTGCCCCTCCAAATCCTTAGTGCGAAGCTTGATATTCAAGAGCTCATTGAAAAAACATGGGAGTTTTGTGTGCGTGTGTGTGTGTGAACACTGTTCATTGACATGTCTGAGGAGCTCCAAGTTTTCCACTCCCTCTGAGTTGTTTCAAAACTATGCATTTTCACCCAAACCAAACCAAAACAAGCCGGCTGTTTTCTGTCAAAGTGGCAAAAAACCCCGAGCAGCTTACAAGACACGGCTTGAAAAATCCCTCAATTAAGGAAAACGTTAAATCCGAGGGAAAAGAAAAAAAAATCTTGAGGAAAAGCGAAGAGAAGTTAAAACCAACTCCTTCAGGAAAGAGAATTTTAATTAAAAATAATATCCCGGTGGATAATTTATGTTTCGAAGTAAGGATTTAAATTGCAGAAGCAGCAAAGTGGACTTTTTTTTTGCAACGCCATCAGCATCCAAGAGTGGAAAACACCGGATTTCAAATTCATGCATTTTATATTTGAACATCTTGTTTCTATTTAATAGAAAAGGCCTTTTTCTCCGGGTTCTTGTCTTCCACTCCCACCCCCCGCTTTAAAAACACATATAATTCATCCTAATATATTACAAACGGCATGCTCGGAAAATATTAATAATTGAATTGAAATGAGTTTTTCCAAAGAGCCTAGAATCGAGGGGAGAAATTCCTAATGTATTTGTGAAGGAAAATAGAGGGGGGAACAACGAGACAGAGGGGTTTTTTTCCAGGCACTCTGAGAAGCGGACTATGGGCTGTGTGGAGTCTTTCTGAGCATGACAGAGAAAGGATTAAAGCAGGTGACACTTTGAACTTAGCTTGGATAAGTGACCCTCAAAATCAACAGTCCAAAAGTTTAGTACACAGATTCCCTGGCCCCGTCTACTCGGCTCTTCGTCAAAACCCTTCCCGACTTCAGTAAGTCAAATGAAAATAAAGAAGACAGGTTGCTCGGGTTATCTTCTAATATTGTTTTAGCCACTTATTAGCACTAATGGACAATTAGTGGCCGGCGCAGATATTTTGCTGTAATACGAAGCAGAAGGGAAAAATTCTTTGTTTGCTTCTGTGTGCGGGAAGCTCTTCTGTGGTTGAATGTATAAAAATAGCAGCCAGAAAAAAGTGTGAAAGACACTAGTTAACCAGTCCAATTTCTAAAGAAGAATATAGTTGAAAACAGATCCTGCTACAGAGTTAAGAAATCCTCCTGATGCACTTGAAGCGTAAGGAAGTCTGCACTTTATAAACAACCAAATATATGCCCAGGATAAAAGGCGAGGCTTTTTGAACTCCTAGCTGGCGTGTTAGGAAGACCTTTAATGACATTAGCAGTTCTTCAAAACCAGAAAGGCCACATTATTTCTGGTCCTATATGGTCACCACATGTAGCTTTATAAAGGGGGAAGGGGGGGGAGAATCCTCTCTTCATGCCAATAAATAACTTGCCAGAAGAGAAAATATTTACCACTGCTTTTCAAAATTCTTTACGCATGCAGTAAAATCCTCCTCTGAGAAAATGAGCCCGTAAAGAAAACCCAAGGCGTTTCCTTCGGCACTACCGGTGGTGCGGGCCCGGCTGCTCGGCTTCCCTCCGCGGGGCTCCGCGCCCGCTCCGCTCCCCACTGCCCAGCCTCGGCCTTTAGTCCCCTCGTTAACACCTCGGGGTTGGTGCGGTTCCCAGCGCTGGGAGGGAGCTGGGATGCGCGGACACCAGCGATATAATAATAATAAATAATAACGAGAATACCTGGCACTAGCTGCGCGTTTTGCCTCAGCCGCCCGGCGCGCAGGCAGGGCGATCTCCTGCTCCGCGGAGGCACTGCTGACCATGAGCACAAGATATTAATGGAGTTATAATTGAGGGCTAACAGCCCCTTCCAGCCGCCGCCGGAGCTCGGGCCGGCTACATCCCTTCCATAAGCGGGAAAATTAAGTTGGGACCTAAAGCGAGAGCAAAGAGCGGGTTCCTCCTGCGCCAAGCTGAGGTTTTGGGCGTAAAATTATCTATTCCCTGGCTCCGAGCAGCAAGAGAAAACACCCCATCACCCTGCGCATCGGCTGTGCGGGCAAGGAGCTCCCGCCGTCCTCCTCCCCGTCCACGGACCGGCTCCTCTCCGCCTGCGGGAGCAAAGCCTCTCGCCTCAGAATCGGGTTTTTTTTCGCCTTTCAGAGAGATCAATTGTTTGTTTCTGCTTTGGGGGAACGATCTCAAACAGACACACAATAAATCACCTCCAGCTCCGGCCCGGCCGCTCCACGGGTCCGCCTGGCCGGGGCACGGCTGCTCTCCGGGCCGGAGCTCTGCTTCATCCCATTCCCACCCCGCATAAGGGCGTTTTAACAGCCCCGTGCAGCTGCAGGGAACGGGGATTTAATACCTTCCCTGCAGCCCTCGCCGTTCTGCTTTCCCTTCTTCCTCCAAAACACCCGGTTTCTAATCATTCTCCACGTTTCTACATTTTATTCTCGCTCCTAAATTCAGCAATTTTTTTTTTTAACAGCAAGGAATAAAAATAAAACCATAAATACGTAAAGGATCCCAGCCTTAAAACCAGCATATTTTAACCCCTGGATCGCTTCTTTCCCCGAGCAGCAAAGCACAGACTGCTGTTCACTCGCTGCAGCCGCACCGGGAGCTGAAGAAATCGGTTTCTGCGCGAAGAAAACCGATAAACAAACCCGTCAACAGGCAGAACACTTTATCCAGGGTACCAGCCGGTTTCCCATCTAGTAATTCGCTAGATGGTCCTAACACGAAGCAGAAACATATATATACACACATAACGAATTAAACATTTAAGGCAACTTCTTTTTGTCCCTACAACTAAATGTGAAAGGCAGGAGAGAGCAACAGCTCAAGCGGAGAGACCTGGTATCCCCAGGAGCTATCAAACAATTGTAGTTCTCCCTTTTTTCCCCCCATATCCAGCCCTCTGGATACGACGCCGGCTTGGAAAGGGCAGAACAAGCTCCTTCACCCGGAGAGGAGATTCCAGACCCAGTGCCGCGAATTGAATCTTTATTTTTCAGTTAGTTTAGTATATTTTCTTTTCGTTCTCTCGTTTGGAGCCGCTCTCCTCACGTCTGCCTGCACACAGGTTTGCTTTCAGCCCGGTGCCCTCTTAGCTCCGTCTTTCCTATCAAATACGGACCCCAATTTATTACTCTCCGCACTCCGAGATAAGGCACGGAGCAGCAGCCGAGGCAGTAGCACCCTGCCCCATCGCCGGAATCCGCATTTACCGAGGAATTTCCAAACGAAAGATACCCCTGGAGCAGGATATTTTTGGTTTAATATCGCATAAGCCTGGGGACGTTCCAGAGCTTTGCATTTCAAACGCTGAAAGCGTTAAGATTCTCCGAAGCTGTTTGCAGAAGCGCTAAATTACCCGATCAATAAATATATGTTTTATCCTCCCCGCCGCCTTTTACGCCTATTTTGGGGGGTCTCATTAGTTTTTCGGCTGGGTGAATGGGAAGCAGCCCCAGCCCGAAGAGCTGGGGTAGGCGAGCTCAGCGCCCTTTTCCTTCTGCCCCAGCAAACTCTCCAGCTACTTTCCAGGAACAGGAGGAAGAAAAAACTCTTTGCCAAACTATTCGCAAGAGCACTTCAAAATAAATGAGTTGCCTACTAAAACTTAATGTTATACAAGATGTCTATTTGTCTATATTAGATTTTAAGCAGCTGTTCGTACGCTCAAATCCACTCCCCTCCCGCGAATTTAACTGAAGAGGGGGAAGCAAAGAGATAAAGCAGAGCATTGTTTATTTTCCTTGCTCCTCTTAGCTTCCCCCCCCTACCCCCCCATTGCGCTGGAGCGGAGCCTCCGCACTCAGTCTGCGCGGAGCGGAGCGGCGCTGCTCTGCGCAAACAACGCCCCGTCACTGGGAAGGGACCGCTTCCCCTAGAACAAGGTTTAAATCGTTTCTTTGTTCCCTGAAGTGCTCTGAAATAAAGAGAAAAACCAACTGAGGGCCGGGAAATAAGGGGGGGGAACGAGACAAAAGAGGAGCGGGGGATCCGCTCCCCCCCACCTCGGCTGCAGCGCCCGGCCTTATCGGGGCCTGGCTTGAAGGGGAGATAATTTGGACCGTGAGAGTGGTGGATTTGGGTTTTGCGCCCCCCCGTCCCAGCCCCACAGACGGGCTCCTGCCGCCGCTCCCCCCGTGAGCCCGACGGAAAAGCCGCCGCCAAGCTGGAGGGAGAAACCCCAAAACCTAATACACAAGAAACGAGTTTTCACCGTTAGAAACGGCGGGGTCTGCCGGGGAGCAGCGTCAGGAGGGGGCCGGGGAAAGCGACCTCCCCCCCCCTTTAAAACCCGTCCCCAAAGACCTCCCGCGGCCCTGGCCCCATCCTCATCACAACAGCCCTTTTCCTCATTCCCCGACCCTTCCCGTGGCTGTGGGACAAACCCCCCGGGAACCCCGGCTCCCCAAGCGCGGCTGCAGCTCCTCTGTCATAGAATCAGCGCAAGCAATACATATCCTATACATATTATATGCATATATTCACATTCTATACATCCCCCCACTACACATACATGCACACCCCCCCACTTCCTGCCGTGCTGAGCTATTCCACTACGTTTTACTTCACTCTTTCTGCATCCCTCATTAATCTCGCTTGCCAATTTAAACCTTCTGGTTTAAGCAGCCTTTCTGCTGCCTGGATTTTTAGGTATTAATCTATTTATTTTCAGGGAAAGGGGCATTTTCCACACTGCTCGCAGACACGACCCCATCGCGCCTCTCCCATCCCCTCCAGTTCCTTGCTTGGCAGGATGGGACCCCTAAAATTCTTTCCCCGCATTGTTCAGTAATTAGAGCTCCGAGGTCTGGAGGGAGAGGTAATAAGGGGTTTTTTATTAAACCAACTGACAAATCGGGGTGGGGGGAGAGAGGGGTTTAGATCCGCCCGGGACTTAAAAGCCTTTTGGCTGTTTAATATTGCATAGGGACAGACAGAAT
>WYDI02000622.1:0-22297 GCA_009867235.2 Psittacus erithacus
GGCTGCCCAGGGAAGTTGTGAATGCTCCATCCCTGGTGGTGTTCAAGACCAGACCAGGTTGTACAGAGCCTTGGGTGGCATTGTTTAGTGTGAGGTGTCCCTGCCCATGTTAGGGGGATTGGAACTAGATGATCTTAAGGTCTTTTCCAACCCTAACTATTCTATGATTCTAGAATTTGTACACTTCCAGGTTTTAAAATAATACAGTCTTGTTACTGGAAATCTCAGGAGTGGAGCAGGTGCCTATTTTAGGAGTAGCGACTACTTTACATGTTTCAAACAAAAAGGGTACGAAACCTGTAAAATGTGTGGGATTTCTTTCAGGGTACATAGTACATGTGTGTAAGAATGATCTCCAAAGTGTGTTTCGAAGAGGTGATTGTAATACCTTGCTATAAAACGCAATATGGATGCTTGCACTTACTGTGTTCCTTTCTCTTCTTATCCCTAGATAATTTCAAGTGAAAGTTAAGGACCTTTTGATTTATCTGCCATAGAGGTGATAGACTTTTCTGGAAGGAGGACCAGTTTGAGCAAAAAGGAAAAGACCGTCCCTTCCAACAGCACAGCAAGGTGACTGAGTGACTCCAAAGAAATGTAAGTAATTTATAATCTAACTGTGGCTGTGGCTGTTTCTGCTGTGGATTTATATGCTCTTTATATGCTCTGTGGGAGGAATACAGGACCATGTCATTGAAACATGCCTATAGATGTAAAATATGGTTTAGGAAGAAATTTGTGGAACGTACAGAAAATGCGTACTCCTGTTTTGGTGTGATGGTAAGCTATGCTACTTTTCTTTTTCCCTCCCCAGATGGCAATTGTTAGTGGGAATGAAGTGCTCTAAGAGTCACAGACATATTTTTCTACCATTTTCTACTCATGTAGATCTGAGTTAATTTAGATACATAGAAACTAAGCAGCTAAGTCTCAGTTAGTCATCTGGATTCCATTTGCCATCAGGAGAGAAGCAGACATCTCTAGAGGCCAATCCAACTTATCCTAAAAGTAGTGCCTAGGGAATCCAATATTGCATGTTGAGTAGCTTCTCTGTCTCCATTGACCACTTAGCTTCAGCCTAAGTATTCATTTTAACCTGGCACGTCTGTGTGAGAAGCAGTGCCAGTTTCTTTTCCCCTCCCCATATTGTCATTCTCCCTCAGCATGTGTAGCTGTTCATAAATTTGCAGAATGATTCTGGCTGAAAATAACTAATTATTTCTGCAGTTTTGTTTTCAGCTGGGTTTATCCCAGCCTTCTCCCATATGGCTGTCCAAGGGCTGTGACTGGTACAAAGGGTGATAGTGGTGGGAATTAGCAGCCAAAAGTGTGGGGGAGTGCATGATAACTTCTTTTGGCAGCTGTGCTAGTTTGTACAGCTTAAAGTGCTTGGTAAGCTATAGTCTGAGACCTTGTAGATATTTTTAGTGCTCTGCCATTTATAAGAGTGGAAAAACTTGTGTGAGGCACCCTAGCTTATTATCTAATGGGGAACTACTGTTTTGTTGTACATTTCACATTCTGGTAGTGCAGGGTCTTTTATATCCATTGCAAATTAAAAGTCAGATCTCCAAAACCAGGAAATGGTCACAAATGGCTAGCAGGTAAGCAGGTGTCCTATAGTAATTTATTGTGTAGGCATGATGCTGTATAATTCATGCATACATACATGATTTCTGAGTCTTAGAAATGCTAGCTTGATTTTGTATAGCACCAAGCATCATGTGTGGGTTGGGTGATGTCATATGATTAGTGGTTGGACTAATTTAAGCACAAAATTCTTGCCTCTCCTGAACAGCAAAATACTGAATAGCATTTCATTTTCACATTAAATACCTGATGGGAGGGTGTAAAGACAGAGACAGAATTTTTTCATTGGTGCCCAGTGACAGGATGAGAGGCAATGGCTGCAAATTGAATACAGAAAACTCCATTTAAACATAGTACATAAAACATCCTTACCTTGAGGATGGTCAGACACTGGGGCAAATTGCCCAGACAGGTTGTAGAGTCTCCAGCCGTAGAGATACATGTTCACGGACATGGTGAAAAGCAGCCTGCTGCATCTGACCCTGCGTGAGCAGGGGTTTAGACTAGATGATATCCTG
Source organism: Psittacus erithacus (assembly GCA_009867235.2). NCBI lineage: Eukaryota > Metazoa > Chordata > Aves > Psittaciformes > Psittacidae > Psittacus > Psittacus erithacus. Next base: position 2,109 of record WYDI02000622.1, read on the forward strand.
AGGTCCCTTCTAATCTCAGCTGTTCTCTGATTCTGAGAATATTTATGGGTAAGCAAAATCAGATAAGATTCTGCTATTTTATTTAGTGATTTTTTTGTATTTTTATTTTTCCAATTTTGATGTATTTAGCTATTCAGTTTAGGCTTTTACTTAAGTTTTGGCTAAAGATGAGAGATGGCAGAAGTTGCGAGCTTTCTAAAATGTGTTAAATTATATTTAAAGACTTGTGAATATAACTACAAAAATCACATTGAAGTCTGTGAAAATATATTTTAGCTATGAATTAGCACCATAATTCACGTGATGTGGACAGTCATATGATGGGGATTTTAGATGTTTAAAATGAGCATCTTTTTCACTTGATCCATGGAAAAGAAGGTACATTTTTAGTGCCATTTTGTGTTTGCAGGGGAAAAAAAAAAAAGGACAAAACTAGGAACAAAGCCTTGGAATAGAGATCTATTAATCCACAATAGAAATGGATTTCTTCCTATAGTCTTGTCAGAGGTCAATGAGACCTTTAAAGTGGTCTAACAATTTCATTATGAACTCTGCTTTGAGGTACCTGCAAATGGCCATTCTGGGATAATACATAATTCAAGTGGGTGCCAATGTAAACATGTAAAAACTGGGCAAATGTACAGTGACACTTGACAATTAAGTCTTCCATCTTGTAAGAATATGTGATTCAGGGGCTTTCTTGTCTTTGGAGCACCTAGGGAAAAGCATCTCTCTCTTTAAATGTTGGTTTTCTTGAATTTTGACTTTGATTAGTTTGGCAACATTTTCTGTCCACGGTTTTGCTATGGGCAGAACGTCTTTGCAAAAGCTTCTGTGAGATGGGTGTATCATTTCTGAAAATGTTAAAAAAAAAAGATCTAAAAAAAGCTCTAGGATCTCTCTGCTTTGCTTTGAGCAAGGACTTCAGATTTGAAAGTGAAGCTTTAATGGGTTATAAGATGTGCCTTTTGCCATGCTGCTAAATGTCTATCCCTATTGCACTGAATTATAAGCTTTTGAAAATTGCTGCTTACTCATAATCAGAAGAGGCATATTACTTTGTCAGCATATTCTGAAAATATTCTCTGTGTATTCTTAATCTTCTAAAAAATGATTGAGCCCATCCTGCCTTGGAGATTAAACACTGTATGACATTTCAAATGCACAGATCCCTGTTATTTTCACAAAAGGGTCTTGTTTTTTGAATTTTTCCAGGACAGCGTATTTTGATTTTTATGCTTGTTGAGAATTCTGTTTTTTCTGCATCTTACGCTTACTGTTCCCATGTACTCTTTCAGAAGGATGTCAAGAGCGGGATAAATTTCCTTTGACGTTAGCCATCTAAAAAGATAGGTGTTGTAAATCTGAGCTGGTCACTATAGACTTCTGTAGTCAGTGAAGAGAGATAGAGGCTTCCAGGGAAGAATTCCTGTAGCCTCTTTTTATGTCTGTCTTACAATGAGAAGATTCATCCTTTGGAGATGCCTGTTTCTTGTTGCTGACAATAAAAGAAGCTTAAGGTGACCAGCACAAATTTAGACATCTAACTTTTTTTTTAAATGTGAAGGCAGACAAATTCCATCTCATGTGACATAATGTGAGGCAAGAATGTTACTGCTGACTTTGACAAAACCGTCCTGTTTTCACATGAGTAAACAAAATTCGTCTTTGTATTATTTCTTTGTGGTTACTGTGATACACATGAGCTTATTAAAAGGACATTTTCCATGTTGCTTAGCCTCTGTATGTAACCATTAAAAAATGCTCTTCAAGTGCCTTTTTAATATTAACTATGAAGTATCAATAGATTTCAAGTTATTTCTTCTTATATTTTGTCTCTAGGTTGAGAAATGCAAATATGTTAACTCTGTGTCATTATTTAATATCTAATAAGATAGTAGAAGGTATATTTATTATAGCTTGCAATAAAAGACTGAAAAAAACAAGTGCTGGTATAACATGAAAATGCTTTTTCAGCTAATTTTTATATTTGATTTAAATTTAATTTTTTAGAACAGGCAATTTTGGTGACTTTCCAATTTGAAAAAGATTGCCTTACTATCAACTGATATTGATAATGTGTTCTATTAAATGAGATTGTGATGAAATGCTATTTTCCATTTGTAATGAAGCATTGTAGATTTCTTTAGTAATTTAAACTGTATTTGAGTAATGGCAACTATATCACCTACTATAAGATGATAACATACTACCTACCTCAGTTCCAGGGTTCATGGATATGGGCTGTATATGGCGAGCGCTTTATTTTCATGGGATAGTTGAACATGTCTAAAAGGCATTAGAAGGAATGTATATTGTTTCTGTTTGCTTTTTAGTTAAAATATAGGTATATAACAAAGAAATTATAGTGTGACTTATTAGATGTCTTTTTGAGGCTAATCACCATGTATTTAACTTATTCCCTTGCATTGATAGACTTACCCAGACTTCATCTGTGTTTTTGACATCAATGTGATGAAACAGTAGAATGTGCTTCAAAGATAGTCTCAGTATTATACTTGTCCTGTTGTAGAAGAAATAGGACCGATTCACCTCATTGTGGTATATAAAGGTTTTCTTCCAGTTTAAATTTTGGTTTTAATACTACTTTTTGTATCTAAGATGTATCTTTAATTCTGTTTCACTCTTTTCGTTGTTACTTAAAATGTGATACATTTAGTTGAGTATTGCATAGTAGCAGAGCACATACATAGTAGTGTAAAACTACAGAGAATGCCCGACTCTTGGAATCTACATTCACCACAAGGAAAGAATTTATTTGTTTTTAAAAAGAGCACTTGCAAATTTGCCTAAAGAAAGTAGGGAAGTAATCTCATGTTAATGATATTTAGGTCTTTTCTCTTTCTCTCTAATATTTGCACAAAACAGTGTTCACTAGTGTTTGTATCTCAGTGAGCTGTGTGCTGTAAACAGGAACAAAATATTTCCCTTAGAAACACTGTCCTATCAGTGCTTGCTGGCCAAGATTCTCGCTGGTAAATACGTAGAACTTCACTGAAGCTGACTCCTTATATAGTTCATACAAGTTTTATAGGCTTGATTTTTTTCACAATTGCTTGGCTTTATTTGAGTTGGATTTGTAATATTCCTACCCTTCTGCTACTTTAAGAATGTTTAGCTTTGAATGGCATTTTACGCATTATCACAAAAATCCACCAAAAAGACCCTAGTTCTGAGAAAACAAAAAGGGCAGTTCAGCCAAGGTGCCACTAAACAGAGGATGTTTGAGTAGTGAAGAACTGTGCGTATTTGTATTGAACTACAAATTTTACTTTATGATTAACATTTTGTCCTGACCCTGTTAGAGGTTTCAAACTGAGTAGATCCCACAGAGCTGAGAGTATCCGAGTCCAGTATGTGAATGTGAGTACAGAAACTGGAGGAATATCTGTTAAAGAAACGGACTGCATCAAAACTAACAGAGCAAATATTGTGCACAGCACAGGAATCTAAATCATTTTAATAATAGGGAATTCCACATGGGGTCAATCCCATTCCATGTACACAGGGAATAAAGTTCTCATCATATTGTTGGTCTAACTCAAAATTTAAAAGCAAACTGAAGTTTCAAACAGGGAAAAATGAAAAGATGGTTTGTTGTAGGCGTTTTTAGAAAGTATAAATATGTATTGATAGTTCTTCTAAAACTACTTATATATACTTATATGCATTTTGTCACAAGTCACAAAGCAGGCAAGAGAGGAAGGAAAACATTTCACAAGCATGTCTGCATTTCTGCATCCTATATAAGCTCTCTCTTCCCAGTGCATTTTTGATGGTTAGATTCCTGAATTAGTTGGCTCAGCACATCCATTAACTGGACTTTATCCCCTTTCTATCAGTTTTCTTCATTTTCTGCTCTGTGAGAGATAGAGTCCTATTAGTTGATTTGAGGTGTCTTTTCTGTATAAGGGAGTGGAAGATGGGTAATAGACTAAATAAAGGTGCCAACTTAGCGAATGCCTATTGCTGAAATGACACTTTCATAGACTCTGGCGTCACCCGCCATGCAGTTACAGTTCCCTGGCATTAAGCCATTCAAGGAATTGGAAATGATATGAAACGTGCATTTGTAATGGAACACAGTATTTTTCATATAAGATCAGTAAATGTTTTTATAGGATTACTGTCGTTAGTAAACAGCCGCAGTGTTATGCTTCAGAGGTAGAAGCATTTGAATGTTAATGAAGGGATTCCTGTATACAGTTAACAAAGCACAGTGAGATCCTTTGGGGCACAAGCTCTGGCATAGATAATAATAATAATAATACAGTGCATTTCATCTGATGATTTTGAAGAACTTTGTAGAAAACATTAATGAATTAAGTATCACCCTAAACCCCCGTGGAGTACTGCTAATACTGCTTAAATCACTAGGTGGGCTGAATGAAGAAATACTGTATCGTTTTTGCTCTGTGTTGGTTACCTTGCCTTTACTGCGCACAGGTAGTTCAGGAAGTTTCAGTTACATGTATCCTCATGAATATTTTCAACAGGGAGATGTTAGGGCATAGAGAAACAGATTGACTTAGTACAGTCAGACAGTGCATGAGCATCCCAACTCTAAAATCATCCAAAATTGTCTGCCTTTTTGCAGCAGTAGTTGGCCGGGGCTGCTGGGTCTCTGGAATTTGTCATCCAGTTACATGCATCCTGTGAGCTATGTGAGGAGTGTGTCCAGACCTTGACCGTGCTCTGTAATGAAAATGATGATTTTGACTGCTTCATATTAAAAGAGTTAGCTTCAGATGCCGGGAATGAATGCTATCATCACTTGCTATCGTACAGTTTGAAGCGCTGTGCAATATTACAGAAGATAATACTGTGCAAACACAGTGCAGTTGGAACCTGGCCATTTAGAGTAACAATTTCATGAGTGCTGATATGCTGATACACGTATATGTCAGAAAACCAGCATATTTTTATGTGTTAAAGCATAGGAATATGTTAAAACCATCGGTACAAGATGCATTAAACACAAACAGCTTTTCAAGGGCAAGACAGTAGTTGCACAAACAGTGCAGTTGCAAAGCATAAGAGCAGAAACCATCTGTTGCGTAGTGTATTTTGATGAAAACAGCCATGATGGAAACCAAAGCTAATTAAACAGTTGTTCCACAATGCAGTTTAGGGCTTTTTAAATAAACTTACTTAAAAAATTGGTTTGAAGAGACATCTATAAAAGACACTTTTTTTTTTTTTTCCCCTCCATCCACACTGCTGCCTGTTTAAGGCTTTCTTTTCTATGTCATTGCTAAGGACTGTTCACTCGCCTCTTGTCCCTTCTGTCGCAGGAGATATCAGTAGTGTCTTACAAATATTCTTTAATGGTTTTGCTGTTCTAGACCTCATGTTTTTTGGTAGCGAAATATAAAGTCGCTTCTCTGCTTTATCTGTAGCAACAACTCAAAACGTGTAGGTTCCCAACTGACACAATTTTGGCTAAAATTATATTTTTAAATAGAAACCAAGTATGGGTTATGCTAATAGAACCTCATTTGTAATTTAAACTGCAGCTGTTAACATTCAATAATGGAGCCATACATCAAGGAGTTTTCTGTAAAAACAGAAAAATACTAATTCTTCATCCTCAGATCTGCAAATCCAGACTGATGGGATTTCAGCCCTTCATCTTTTAGTGACAGGCAGCAGCATCAGTGGAATAAAACTAAAATGTGATCCCCTTTCTCTCCACCTCCTTCCCCTAATTTTACTCTGACAGAGAAAGAATCACATTTTTAGCTGGTATCTTTGCTCAGGGGAAAAAAAAGGTCTGTCATTAGGTCTTTTAGGGAGAAAGAGCTCTTCAGTGGAGCAGTTAAATGGTATTCTGATTCTCAGGGTGCATCTTATACCTGTATTTTTGCAAGACGCGATAAATGATTTCTGAGACAGTTATTGAGAGCAGGATCAAGGTCATCAGCCTTTCCCCATGAGGTCATTATCTCTCAGTTTTTGTTTCTGATGAAAGTGATGAACATAGGGGAGATAGGCTTCAGATGAACTACCTGAAACTGTGTGGTCTCACATGAGCAATCCCCAGCCATGTGTTAGTGAAAGATGTGCTTCTGTTTTTTTGACTGCAAAAATCAGTGACTGATCAAATTTTTTCGATGAATTTTCATTGATTTTGCGATAATGTAGTGTATGGATGTTGGAGTTTATCATGCTAAATCCCCTAACATGCATACATTATTTTAAAGTCCTGTAAAATTCATGATGAAATAAAAGCCCTTGGGAATTTTGGAGCTGAGACGTCCTGTCTTTGGAGAAATTTGGTTTGAAGCCCTACAGCTAAATTCCAAAGCTCTTCATTGTCTGCAAATGAATTGCTCCTATACTGGAGTTGGCTTATGAAGCTGAGTCCCTGCATATGGCTGGAATAGTCAGTTGTCTGGAGATAAAAGATATAAATCTGCCATAGCAAAAGAAACCTTCACAAATTGCCATACAAAACAAAAATAATGCAGTCTTGTACTGAAAACAAGGTAAAAGAAAATGGTTATCTGTCAGTATTAATGGCAAGGACTCAAAAATGGACCCAAAGTATGCTGTAATACAAAACAAAGTATCTTGAAACACATGTTGCATGGGTGTAAAGTGCTTGGCTCCAGCTGTTCTGCTCTACAAGGCCATTATTGTTGGGGTCCAATGTTTCCTAACATAGATGTTTTCTTGGTTAAATAAGACCACAGGTGTCCTTGTCATAAAAAAGTGTAAAAAAACCCCTTATCTGTGAGTAATGTAGTACTTCTACTTTTTGCTCAGATAGTGGATTAGAGCCTGTAACTCTAGAGGTCTGTTCTGAAATCAAAATGTTGTCAGATAGTCACAAGTACTTTTACGACCGTTGGACTGTTTTTATTTAGTATGTTTAAAACTGTGTTGCCACTGGAGTTGTTTTAGGTAGTCTGTTTACATGAAAACTGTCATCCAAAGGGTGATGTTTTGAATTTTTGATCTCATGTTCCTTATTCACATTCCTAAGGGAAACTTAAACAGGTAATATTAAAGACAAGAACTTGGTGACCTGCGAAGGGCTGTCCTTTTCAACTCCCTTGTCTATTGTTATATGTTAAATGAAGCAATAGCAAAGTTACTGCTTGTTTATCAATAGTTAAGAAAAAAAAAGGAAAGTAATACTAAAAGCCAGAAGTTGAGTGTCTTTTCATCATAATATATTATCTTCTGTATTGTAATAAATTGTGGTGGGGTTGGGGGTGTTTTTACATGCAGATAGGCATGCACAAACACGCAAGTGTATATGTAAAAATTGCTGAATTTTGTATGGCACATAGAAGAAAGAATTGCTGATAATAGCAATATGAATGAGGTAGTTCATTGGACAGGGCATTGGTTGTAGTACATACACTCTCCTCATTGCTTGTAAGATGAATCATTTAGTCTGCTTTTCTAAAGAGTCTCACTACTTTATGCCCAGGTTTCTAACACTGTTGTGCACCTCTGTAGTGTTTTTTTATGCTAGTGAGTGAGTGTAAATGAGATTGCTATATGCTGGTATCTGTAATTCTTCACTGGACACTTTACCATGATTTATGAGCTCTGAGTTAACAAGGTCTTTGCTTTTGGCCCATCAGCCAATACTCTGTTTCTATGACATTACTGAGTCAATGACTTACCCATTGCTATGCTTTTCAAACTGGGTCAGTAAATAGTTACTTGGGTAGTATACTGTGAAAGAGCGAAGATGATACTTCTGAAATTACAAAGGTAAAAATCCAAATCTTACGTTTGGGAATTACTGAAAAGCCAACATTTGTGTCCGCTGTAGCTTGCTGTTTAATAATTTAAAATTCTAGACACTTTCGCATTTTTTTTAAGTAATTATACTGACTCAAATAGCTGAAAATTTTGTATCCTTTTTGTGCTTATAGGTAAAATTGAGTATCATGGGATTTAAGGAAATAGGCAGTTTGTAAATACGTGTAAGTTGAGACCAGCTGAACAACAGGAACGCAGCAGTTATGAAATGGCTGTTATCTCTCGGTGACATTTGACCAGCCACTGTAGGATGAGTTAATCAAATACTTGAACATCAACGGATTTCATTGGTAAGATGGTAAAGATACAAAGAAAATGGATAAAAATGATAAAATGGACTTTACAGTGTTTTGCACACCACGTTCACCATAAACACAGTCTCTTCAAAACTCTTAAGCCACTGCCATATAGCTAGCTGCAGGAGCGCCCCAAACATCCAGGTTTTCAACGTGTTGAGACATCAGTGTGGCAGTATTTTTTTTAATGTTGAGCTGTATATTTAAAGTATTTTATTCATTGATGGATACAGCACTTTTATTGGCATGGTTTATAATTCATGTATAAGTAATCTAAAAGTTCAGGTGTGTATATTCAGTGACTGCTTGTCATGCAGAAGTCTGGCACATGTGAGTTTTTAAGTGTGCTCTGAAGATGCACAGCTTTACCTTTATTTACTTCCCAAGGATGAGCAGCATGACTGACCCGCCATTTCCTCCTATCATGTGAATTTCAAAATTAAAACATGAAACAAGTATTTGTGATTTTTCTCAATTGCTGGAGAGCATCTGTGGCACTAATTTTTCACTTAATGCTCCACTTACTCCTTGAATCCAAAATGAGATATCCTTTAGAGTGGAATATGGACAATTCCCTTCCTGGGCTGTAGGAAACACTGAAAGCCTGAACAAGGAAATTGTGGAAAGAGAAGCACCTTTGCTTCTCAAGATTATGCGTGTAAGGTTGCTTTGCTCTGAAAGGTTTTTTTGCTCACTCTAGACCTATCTGAAAGGCTCAAGGAAGAAGGAAACACAGTGACTTAAGTTCAGCACATAAAAACATGGAATCATGGAATAGTTAGGGTTGGAAAGGACCTTAAAATCCTCTAGTTCCAACCCCCCTGCCATGAGCAGGGACGCCTTGCACTAAACCATATCACCCAAGACTCTGTCCGAGCTGGCCTTGAACACCTCCAGCGATGGAGCATTCGCAGCTTCCTTGGGCAGCCCATTCCAGTGCCTCACCACTCTCACAGCAAAGAACTTCTTCCTTATATCTAACCTAAACTTTCCTGTTTCAGTTTGAACCCATTACCCCTTGTCCTTCCCCAGCATCCTTGTAGGCCCACACAGTTGTTAAAAAGTTTAGAAAATGAATGGAGGGGACACTATCCTGAAGAATTGGTAGTAGTGTGTGCGTTAGCTGATTATTTCTTAAATGTGGCTTCTATAGCGGCTCTGTTAAAATGTACTGCTGGGTTCCCACCCAGAGGTCATGTTTGCTGCTCTTTTTACAGCATCAGTTTTGTAATTTCTTAATTGCTACCATAAGTTAATGGTGAAATATTATGAAATTGGCTTGGTTTATCGTGAGACATTGCTTAAAGGTATGAACAAAATGCTGTGAAAGCTTTGGTGGCTATCTTGTTTTTCTGTTACTTCTGTTTCTGTGAAGCTGAATGCTGTCCACGTCTAGGACCAGGTGAATCCTTTCCGTTAGTTATGTTGAATTTCCCAGAGTGACAAGGTGCTCTATGTCTTTCATGCATCTGTCTTCCATCAGATGAAAGTATTGTGTCAAGGGAAGCATGTGAATAGTACTTAAATAGCTACCTGTTTGTGGACAAAAGCAGGTAGAATTGTGCCTGAAGAAACAAAAATATTTCTAAAAATGAGACCCTGGATGTTGGTTTAAAGGTTGTGTCCTTTGGAAGGATTTGAAGCAGTTTAGGTGCTTATGTTGCTCTAGGGACTTTGAGTACTGTGAGGTTTTAAGGAAGGCTAAGTATTCCAGGAAGTTTAAGAGCTTATGGCATCGTAAATATTTAAGATGATTTAAAAGGTTATGTCCTCTTTAGTATTTGAGTTGGATTAAGTGCTTATATTGCCTTAAGGACTTTTTCCTTTTTTTACCCTAAAAGGAACCTGGGAAATTAAATGCCAAAAAAACTGTAGATGTAGTGTTTGGGCTGCATTTGAGAAATGCAGAATTCTAGATTTCAATAGCAGTGTTAACTTGACCACAATACATATGCGTCAAAGATGGACAGAGCAATGGAGGGTGTCTAGGAAACAGCTGGATATGAAATCCAGAAGCAGCATTTTCCAATGCTTGATAGCCAGTGTGTTAGGAAACGTTTTTGCTTCTGCTGCTTGTTGTGAATGATTTGGTAAAGAACATCAAATAGATGATCAACGTAAAATCAGATTGTGGACACGCAAGGAAACAATTTAATCTTAAAAGGCAAAGACTGTCTTTAATTCAGTATGCCAGAAAACAGGAAACTGTTTAGTTTAATTTTGTAGTTTTGCTGATACTCTACCTCAGAGATAAGGAATAACAGATATTACATATCTAGGTCTCAGTGGCTATTTTTTTTTAATTCAATCAGTTTATGTATTTGTTCTTTTCCTGTGGGGTGCCTTGCCTAAATTCTTCTCTGAAGTGTATTTACATGACATATTTTTTTGAAGTCTCTATGCTTCCAGAATTACAGGTATGGTCCTAAAAAGTGTATTTTCTATTTGTTATTTTATTAACCAAGTGCATATACTTCACAGTGTGTAAAAAGCAAATTGCCACCATTCATTCAAGGCATTCTGTGCTGCCTCAAATAAATAGGCACCAGTCCATCAATCCAAACTCACATTTTTCTCATGGGTCTCTTATACAGCACTGGTGTTACTCAGTTACTATAGGGTAGTAGTGAGGTAGAAGGGTGGTATGTATAGGAACAGGAGTTGAAGGTGAAGGTAACCTGAAGTCTTTTTGACTGGGCAGGCAATGTACAGCCTGTATCCACCTAGGAAATAGTTGAATTTAGAAGATTCCTTTCTGTGAGGGTGGGGAAGCGCTGGCACAGGGTGCCCAGAGAAGCTGTGGCTGCCTCACCCCTGGCAGTGTTCAAGCCAGGCTGGACGGGGCTTGGAGCAACCTGGTCTAGTGGAAGGCGTCTCTGTCCATGGCACGGGGGGTGGAACTAAGTGATCTTTAAGGTCTCTTCCAACCCAACCCATTCTATGGTTCTGTCATTCTATGAATTTAGTTATTGTTTCCTTAACTTCTTTTTATGAGTCATCTACTTATTTTTACATGTCATCTACTACTTCTTTCCCATTCACAAACTATTTTGTTATTGAAGAAGAAATTTAATTGGCTTGCCAGATTTTGCTCATGACAAAACTGTATTGTCAGGTATTTATTTTCTTGCTGCAAAAAAAGAAAAAAAAAAAACTTCTTGTTCTTGTTTTGTTAAGGATATTGCAGGAGCTGAAACTAATTGGACAAGTTTGGCATTCCTTACCTCCTCTTTTGTCGCTGTTTTAAGACAAGCACTGTATTTTTCCCTTCTCATTGTTCTGGAACTTCACTGTTTCCCTGAAAGTTCTGAAAAATTGCTAATGGCTGTGAGAGAATTTCAGTTATTTCTCTTTGGAGTCCCTTGCACTGCAGTTCACTGTCCTACCTATTGAGGCACTGCAGCTGTTAGTGAGAACAAGGAGTAGAAAGCTTAATCACTGGGTTGATTTGAGTTAAAAATCAATTTCAAAGAAAAGATTATTTAAAATCTTACGATTTCACTGATTTGGTTTAAGGAGCTATAGATGGCAGGTTAGCAAAATTTCAGCACAGTCACGCACTGGAGCTTGGCATTCTTCAACTGGCTTCACAGCACAAGCCAACATCATGTTCTTACCTATCTGAAGCATGAGCTTGATTAGGCTGAGTCGATCTGACAGCATGTTAGTGAAGTGTCTCTTGATCTGTTTTTCCTATTGTACTCTTATTTTATTCTCACTAGCTTTAACTATCAGATTGTACTTGACTTTTGCATCAAAGACTAAGCAAAATATATTTGTCTTTGTATCTTCTGCAGATAGCCTGATAAACTCTATCTCGACTTTTCCTATTGCTGTTAAGAACTGTAAAAAATGCTTTCCTGCTAGTAATTGATTTTTTTGTAAGTTATATTTCACTTGCTGCTTTTGCCGTTCTGAGTTCGACCCTATGCTGCCGTATTTTTCTCTTGCATACTTGTGTTCAGGGATCTGTACTCAAGTCCTTAAGTTGCAGGTGCTGGAAGAGTTTCTGGTATAGCCTTTTCAACACTGGCTTAGTTTTCTCTTATGCCTTTAGTATTACTCCTTTTTGGCACTGCCAGCTCTCTTTTGAGCTCTTTCTTTTTCCCTTTGATTTAGCATTCATGCAATCTTGGCCACCAACTCATTTAGCCAGGTCCTCTTCTATAATTTTCCTATCCTCACTTCCCCTTCCCTTCCTTAGAAATGGGAATTCTCTCATGATGGTTTCTTTGGTTTCTTTCAGCCAAAGTGCCCTCAATTTTCATGTTGCCAGTGAATCGAAGGTTGAAGACTGATGTAGAATCAAAAATGGTTTTTGGTTTGAGTGTCTTCCTCAGTTTCTGTTCTGAAAAATGGCTGCCAGCACACTTCTGAATAGCCTGTGCCCTACTGTCTCCCTTCCAAAAATATGACCAGACAGTTAAGGTTCCTTGTTACTTGCCAAGTTCTGCTGATACTTGTTTGTACACTGCTCAGTCACAAAAAAACACCATTCATGCAATCATTTTTCCTGAGGAGAGAAACACAGTATGCTGTGCAAAAGAGAAAGAACTGTGTTGGGTGTACAGGCAACCAAATGTCAGCAAAGATGTGAATTTATCTTTTTATACCTCATTGTAAACAAGAGTGAATTTTAGCTTATGGTTCTTGTGGCCACGTCTGAAAGAAAAAATCCTTTTGGAAAATTGGAGATGGTGCCAGAAACAATTATGAAAGTGATTTAAGAGCTTGAAAATTGCCTTGCAGTGAAATATTTAAGGAGATCAGTCTGTTTACATTATCAAAAAGATGTTTGAGAAGTGACTTAATTACAGCATACCTTCACAGAAAGAAGTTATCTGGTGCTCTAAAGAGCTTTTTAATCTAGTACAGAAAAAGCATGACATGAAACAATTGTTTTTGCTAAAACAGAATTTATTCTTCAATCAACTCTAAGTGTTTGGGCTCAGTAATAAGGTAACTGAAATTTTGTGTTCTGTGCTATTATAGGAGGTCAGACTTGATGATCTAATGGTCCTTTTTGACCTTATATTCTCTATGATCCATGAATCTTCTTAACTTTGTTCTTCTGTAAAACACATGGCCCTCTTCTTGACAACCTTGACAGCCCACAGAAGAGAAATACACTTTCACTGGGAGGGACTTGTAGGATAAGATAAAAAAGAGCAGGGGATGGGAGATTTCCTTTTGAACTAACTATGGTTCATTGTAGGGGATCTGATTTCTAAAGGCATTTTGTAAATTTGTGACTAGTTTCCATTTTCTTATTCTAGGTGGAGGGCCCCTTGCAGAAACTGTTAGTGTTGGTGATTCATTTATTCTTTGATTTTACAGTTAACTGCCCTCTGGCTGAGACACATTGCTCATTTGGCCAGCTTCTAGTGGGCTTTGTTGGCTTTTTTCTGTAAGAAAAATTCAGAAAGATGGTACAAGTCTTGATATCTGGAATGCAGTGATCATTAGTGAATTCTTTTATTATAGCCTGTTGTAAAAGTTGGGAGTTGTTTCTTTCTGCTTATTGTCTTCTGCAGTATTAAAATGTTAACTCACTTCATTCAGAGCTACATCCACTAGACTTCACCTGGTGCAGTACTGAAGTTGTGGACTAGCCAGATTTGGTACTGCAAAAAGCTTGGGTTGTAATTTATTTACAGGAATCTGGGAATTTGAGGAAACAAAATACTCTTGTTTAGGGGATTACAGACACTTGCATCACAAATGTTCAAATCGGAAAACCATCATGAGCCCTTTTTTCCCCCCCTCAAAGATAAAGATTTGGGCTTTTGAAGTATGCTTTAGGCTAAAGTTCGGCATTAAAGCTCTCCACCCAAGAGCAGATTTTTTGTTGTCAGATTTCTTTTAGTCAGTCATGGTTTAGGAAGTACAAAAGATAGACAGGTTTGCACTAATGCTTCCACATGGATCAACAGGTTTGAAACCTTTGTGTCAAGAGTGGAATGACTGGTATTAGACAAGTTTCTGACAAGTCTGGGGAAACCTTCGTGAGGAGCAGATTATCCCATGTTTGCTTTCCCCATGCCTTTCTTACACTTCCCACATAAACAATGTATGGAAGCACACAATATATGGAAGCATCTTTAGGTGTAGACACTTCTGCCTTTGTGGCACTTGAGTGTCTAGAGTGGCCTCAGCAATGGTATATTTATGAGATCTAGAATCAAGCTTGTTACATATTGGAAATGAGGCAACACTACTCTTATGCAAATCACTAATAAAGTGCTTTTCTTCTCAACAATTTAATTTATCATGCCTATATTAAGATTATTGTCAACAAACCTTTCTATTGATTTCTCTTGTAAATACTGACATTTTCTTGCCTTATTGATAAAAGAGTAGTAAGACTAAGAGACGTTGTACTTCATTTGCCAGAAAAGAGCTTAGCAATATCAATGGTAAATTAACAGTTTTTTATTTTTTTACAGATATTAGAAACTGATCAAAAATAGAGTATGTTTTTGTTTATTTTTTAGTGTTTGTGTCTGCTTTGGTGACAGACTTTGCTGTTTTTCAGCTTGTTTTGTAACTTTTTAACAGAAACAACTGAGTCTTCCTTTGCAACAGCAACTGCCTGACTCTTGTGCCTCCCTGAGTGAAGTTCCCTCACTCATGAAGTTGTAAGTGCACTTACATTTAGTTACTTTTTACATGAAATGCCTTTAAAAACCCATGAGAATACTTAGTGTTCGGGTTTTTGCTGTCCTGCTGAAAAGATCAACAGGGAGGAACTGTGCAACTGCGCTCTTGCATCCAAGATCCATCACAGTTTCTCCAAGTTTTGCTTGATTTGGCTTGATTTTCCATGAACTTTGAGACCACATCCTTCTTACTGTCATGTTCATCACTGACAGTTCTGTGGTCTGCTCTTTTTTGTGTGTGTAAAGCCATGTTAACACTGAATGAAGCTTGACCAAGATTCACTTACCACAAAGACAGTTAAAAAAAAGACAGTAAGATATGTTCTTTTTTTTTAAAATGGCAAATATGTCCATGTTTGATACAAACAAGCGAATAGCAAGCGAAAGGTAAGGTTCCAGCTTGAGATATTCTATGACTCTAAAGTGTTCAGTGTGGGGTTGCTTCTACCAACACAGTACTCTTAGTCATTCACAATCACAGAATGGTTTGGTTTGGAAGGCACTTTTAAAGATCATCTCATCAAATTCCCAAGGTTTCCACCATCCACATACCCCACACTTCAGTCTTCTACAGAAGTTGTGAAGATTTTCCCTCTTCTAATTCTGAAATGAAACTAACGTTTTGCAGTTTTGGACGCTCTTCTTATAGCTTCTGTGGAAACCCAGTGATGGCATGTGACGCAGTGCACCACTGACCAACCTCCCTGATGAGTCAGTGGCTTACTGCGCATTCAACTTGCGCTGCTGCAGTTGCTGCAAAAGAACTGTATCTTGCTGCTGGAAAAGTAAACATGTCCTTTCATGTGAGAGGGATCTGCTCCCTGTCAGTGACTGTGCCTTGATCCATCTTGCCTATGTGCATGACAGGCTTGTCGTCATTCTGCATGTAGGTGTTTGTCTAAAATATGACAAGAATATGGTTCTATTAAAACGTAGACTATCAGTACATGGTGCTGTGCGCTGCTTCACTTCAAGCAGTGACACAAAATACATTTGAATAGCGTAAGAATTTGATCTTCCTTGGCACCATTGCAGTAAGCTCTTTTTATTTTTTTCTTAATGCCTGAATTAAATGGCTTTGTTCCCCAGTTCTCTTGTGGGAACATCTCTTTGGGGCTCTGGTTTTTAATTTCCTTTGCTCCACATAGCCCTTTAGTTGCTTAGAGGTGCTCTGCTTAACTTTGGTCCAGATTCTGTTGTTCTTTGTGCCAGAGGACACGGAATCATAGAATCATTTAGGTTGGAAAAGACCCTAAAGATCGTCGAGTCCAATACAGTGCACTTGTCTGTAAACTGCAGCAGCTCACAAGCAGAAATGTGACACCTCATGATTAAGAATGACTTTTTGCCTGTATAGCGTAAATGTGGCTAAAGTAAAGGTGTGGCACAAGCAAGGTTATTCACGTATTTAGCCTCCTTATGTACTTGAAAAAAATGCCATTGCTTCTACTGACTGAGGGTTCCTTATAGATATAGCAGCCAACTCAAGATGCTCGACACAGGGATTTGTTCTAATACTTGGCCCTCACTGAATCTGAAGGAGCTGTTGTAAGCATATTAAATGCCTTCATCTGGTCCCTCCTGTCCATGTGATGAAGCTGAAGAGTCCAGCTCCTTTTCCTCTGCTCTCCTTTTGGATTCCATATAGCATTTCTTAGTTTTTTTTTTTTTTAAATTTATTTATTTTTACTTTGTTGCCATGCAGTGGCCCACTTTTATTTGTTACCAGGTAAAGATTGCATTCAGAAGGTACATGCCTCTGGACTGTTTCACAGCTTGGATCTTCAGAGGCTTTCATGAGCTGTGACTGAATCTGCTCAAGCTGAGGAGGAGAGGTCTGAAGGCAGAGCTGCCCTTGGATAGGACTCTTTGCAGGTCCCTTCTTCAGCTTTGAAACAGGATATTGTGGCTAACGTAACATGTGGGTGTGGGCGAGGGATCCTGGATGAGACCTAGGAGCTTTGGTCTGCTTTGGGTATAAGTTGGCGAGTACAAAGTGCTCCACCTCATGTCTGCGTTGCAGTGAAGTTTAAACTGGAACTGAGTAACTTGCTTTCTAAAGCAAAGCCCTTCTGCAGTCCAGGCAAAAATGACTGTTTTGAATGTGGACATCCTCATGGCTGGGAAACATTTATTTCAATGTGGAGACTTATTTAAGAGCAGTTGGTTTCACCTCAGTGTCATCTCTAGCTTAACAATCTCAGATCTAGCTGAAGTCAGTAATAAAAGTCATCTTACTGAGTATGTCTGTATTCAGTGAGTAAAGTTTGAATGCTTTCAGTTCAGCAAGTTGAATACATCTGTGTTCAAAAACAAGGCAGTTCTTACTAGAACTACAGATGCAGACAAGGTCATCTAGATTGCTGTGCTGGTATTTTGTAATATATCTACCAAGCTACCTTTTAGCATGTGGATGTGGTAGGAACATTAGATGCAGCAGTGGAGGTTAAGAAAAAAAGTGGTAAGTGAGCTATGAATTTTTAAGCTTCTGTTGTTCTCTCAGCGCTGTTTGGTGCTTCTGATATAAGTTGTGGGGTTTTTTCTTCTTTCAGAAAGGCTAAAGGATGAAAAATCATTCTTGGGAGGCCTCCTTCCACTTATTCCTTTGATTCTTTCCATAGAAATACAATTGTAAGAGCATCACAGAAAGAGTGGCACTTTTTGAGATTTGACTGGTGTTCATTTGTATCAGTTGTTTACAGAAGGTGATAATTGCAGTGTACTACTGTTGTGGGGAAATACTCCTGTAAATTTGGTTTTTCTACAGCTGTTCTCAGGGCTGTGAAAAAAACAACACCACACTTCCATAACATTAAATTTGAGAAATAATTGCACTTGGCAGTTTTTGTTTGCAGCAATGCACGAAAGGCTGAAGGCTTTTGTACAGTTCAAAGAGCACATTCCACAGATCTAGCAGTTGTCGGTTGCCTGCAGGGATCATTTGAATTTTCAAGGGAAAAAAAGCATCAGAGTTATGCCCAGACCATTTGGTCTGTACTCTCAGCTCTCTTTTTAAATTTCACCTGTATGAAAAGTTATTTGGAAATAAGCTGTATACAAATGTGGCACACCTTAATGTCAGCTAAAAGATTTTATGCCAAATTTCATTCCTTCTGGTTCTTTCTTAGTGATGCTTAATAATGTAGAGATTAATATGAAAAGTAAGGTAACAAAACATGAGGAATTACATTGTTCAAACACTGAGGGAATGGTGAAAGCAGATAACAGCAAAGGGAAATCCCTTTACACATTGGGATCCTGTAGTTATTTGTCAGCTTACTACGTTAGCCAAATTGTACAAGATACTCTGTGTTGCTTCACCATAGGAGAGCCCTGGTCAAAATGGTAAACCTTCTCATCTGGCGTGCCAAGCCTGGAAAACTTGCCAGTTCCTGTATCACACTTGCAGCTCCATCACTCTCCATAAATGTGTTGACTGTCACTGTCTATCTAAAGCTTCAGCTTATCTTACAGGAGGCGATGTGAATATTTTTACGCTGTGTACCCTAATAGGATTTTTGGTGAAATATTCCGTGGAATTTCTCGGAGAGAAAATCTTTTTTAACTCCTGCTAGGTGGTTATTTGTCCTGGCTGTGGCTTGTTGCACAGCTCTAAAACTCCAGAGCTTTTCTGTTTCCAGTCATGTACAGACGCAAGAAGTTTGAAGCTAAGAAGCCTTGTTCTGAGGCATAGATAGTTCTTTTTTCTCATCATTTGTGCTAGTGGCTTGGTTTGTATTGCTGAAATCTCTCTCACCTCCCTCCCTACAAAGTGCAGTGCATCGAGATGGACCCATCCCACGACCTGATGGGAGCGGTGGTGGGATGAATCTTCTCAGGCTCAGTGTTCTGCCATCAGTGTGCCTCACCTGAAACTGCATAGCATTTCAAGGCCTCTTAATCAGAGCCACTTCAACCAGTTTTGTAATGATTAAAGAACCTTAAAATACACATTTTAGCTTTAAGAAATTAAGGCATATCTTGTATTTACTGCTGTCACTTGCACTGCATCTTGTCATGACAGACATTGTAGGCAATTCTTGCTGGAATGGTTTCATATCATCTGTTATTAAGAAGTGGTATAAAATACATGTAGAAAATAAGAAGAGAATTAAGAAATAAAATGAGTTGAGACTATAAATCAGTTAAGTAACTGTAAATTAGATCAGTGAGTAAAATTTGAATACTTGTTGTGACATTTCTGTCTGGATACTTCTGGATGGAAGTATTATAGTTGTTGATTCAGTTATTTTTTTATATGATTAATAGATAATGTTTTCTTATGTAATAATAGAGCTTAATGAAAATCAGGGAGGCAAGTTTGGGGTAAAATTACTATGTTGAAAACTTTTGATTGTTTCCTAGAATATGACAGTAAAATTTTTGGAGTGAGATTGTGAGTATTTTCTTGATAAAGGTGGTTTTGTTTTAATGCCAAGAATAGCTCTTAAATCAGTTTAAAGAACAAAGAATAATCTTGTAATGAAGTGGAAATAATGGAAAGGCAGAAGGGACTTGATTGTCTTAACATCACTGCAATCTGTAGATTGTTTGACTCATAAACAGAGGTGAACATTGCCAATTTGAGGTAGATGCTCAAACTGCTACACTATGGGATGTAGCCTCCATCTGCCTTGTGAAGTGTGGCTGGGTGCAAAAAGTCCACCTCCTAGAATAACAACTGCTGGAGAAGAAGCCCAGATTGCAGCCAGCTGAGATCTTAAGAGCACTGTAAGGCACTGTCACGGCCCAGAAAGAGCTGTATGAATCCCAGTGGTCTGTCCTCAGCTCTGGAGAAGCAAAAATACCTGGTATTTTGAAATTAAGAAGTGGACTGAAATCAGTAGACTAAGAATGACTTTGTAGTATTCTTCTTAATGAGTGGTACTTCAGACAGGCAAAAGCAGTCATTGTATTTACAGAAGAAAAGTGAAGCAGTGGGTCATCTCCAAATAGGGAAGTTGTTTTTATTTCATTTCTAAGAAAACAGTATTTGATGATATAGCTGCTTTAATTAATTATATGAGTATCTCTCACTATCATGTAATCAAAACCAATACAGTAAGAATGATCTGGAAAAGAAAGGAATTTATCAGTATTCCGTCTCTGAACTCAAACTCATCAGTTTCTATTTGGGAAAAGACAAGTGGGAAGCCCTCAACTAAGTGGGCTTTGAAGCAAGGAAGTGCAGCTGCCACAGGCATGTGCAGTCAAAGTCTCCTCAGTCAGGTAGGATGTTTCATGAAACTAACGTGTGAATGTTACGAGCAGGATTTTCCCTTGTATAGCTGTTTCAGGTCATATAATGTAAATATTACTGGAACTTGGGATAAGAAGGTAGAACAATAAGGGGGCCCTTGTACCTGTGCTAATTGCTTTTTCCTGTGCAAATAACAGTTCCTTTTCCAGCCTGTCTAATACTGTGCTTTTC
>WYDI02000622.1:22397-75972 GCA_009867235.2 Psittacus erithacus
CCCTTGTACCTGTGCTAATTGCTTTTTCCTGTGCAAATAACAGTTCCTTTTCCAGCCTGTCTAATACTGTGCTTTTCTCCTCTGGCAAACAAACAGATAAATAATAATAATCTGTATTATATGTAATCTCTTCAAATAATTTTGTTAACTGCCATTTATTTTCCCTAGGCATTTCTACATCATCTTCAGCATCTTGCTGCTTGCTTGTTCTTCTTGCCTCCTCCTCCGTTCTTGTTTGCTATACCTAAGAACCACGCTGTTCTAAGTTCTCTTCCCTTTCATCCTTCTCCTACTTTTATCTTGCTCCCAACTGGAAACTTGAGCATTACTCTGCCTTCTCTGCCTGGGCTGGAGCTTCTCATTTGCCCACCTTGCTTCTGGCAATTTGCATTAGCTTTTGTAGAACGCAATCTTTCCATTTAGCAAATAAATTTATTTTGCTTTCTGTACCTTAGGTACAGAAAACCTTCAAAATGCGGAATGCAACAAAAGGAGTGTTACTGTCTGCCGGGGCTTGCTAAGGATAGTCACATTGCCACTGACACGGATTTCGTGCAGTGCCTCTGAACCCCCCTGCAGCTGTCCCACTATGCATATTTGCTTGCTTTCTTGTCTCATGTTTCCCCTTTCTCACATCTTCCCTCAGTTCTCATTCCTCCCCAGTCCATTTTGTGCACCGCCTGAATGCACAGAAACTGTCCTGAGCTGTACCTGCTGCTGCAGTCACTCTCATTTCTCTTCTTCCCTTTACCTCTGAACTCAGCATTTCTTAGGGTACAGCTACGTTAAATTTGTTTCTTACAAAGCTGTCACAGATCTTTTGCAACATTCCTCTCTCTCAGCTGCAGTTGGGGCGCTTTACAAATGAAGCTCTGGATCACTTGTTTTTATTCATACTCAGGCACCTTCTTTAAATTTTGCCTTGCTATGCTTTGCAAAATTTTACGCCATGCTGGAGCATTTTCCAGCATTTTAGTGTTTTGCTATGATCCATCTTCTTTGACTTTTAATTAACGTAAAAAGTTTTAATTTAAGGGTCGCTGTAACATCCCTCAGTAAATGCCGTCTGTTTAAATTGTATGTTGTTCGGAGAAGAAAAAGATGTGAGAAATAAAACTTCTCTGTGACCTATTTGTTCCCCAGAGTGACAGTCTGGTGGCATTTGTGTTACTGTACCATTTTGCACACTAGTAAAAGATAATTTTGGATTCATATACATCTATAAAAAATATATACATTGAGAAAACTTCAGGAATTTAAACCCAGAATGATATATAGCCGTAATTGGAAAGATACCTGGTAAGATACAACATGCTTATATCAGTACCATAGCTAAATGTATATGAAAGCTTTATCAGTTTTAAGTCCTAGTATGTTTAATCCAGTAAATGGTTTGGTATGTGCATCAATGCTTTATTTAATTTATTTGCTATATTGGTTAGCTATGCTGAAGTAAGTTACTAGAAAACTTGCTGCTTATTGCACTGACCTTGAGTGCTGGCTCCCTGATCCAGGGCAACCCACCATAAGTACATTCTATCAAGTTACGCTGATC
This sequence comes from Psittacus erithacus, assembly GCA_009867235.2. Lineage (NCBI taxonomy): Eukaryota > Metazoa > Chordata > Aves > Psittaciformes > Psittacidae > Psittacus > Psittacus erithacus. Next base: position 23,953 of record WYDI02000622.1, read on the forward strand.
TTAAAATTAGAGTGACTTCTTCAGAAAGAATCCTATAGGGAATACACATCACCTACTGTTTAACTGTCAGCACTTCTCTTCCTGGGCTTTGTAGTATTTTGGGGACCAAGTAAAAGAATATGTGAGATGAGCTGTGTGAAGAACGAAAACTAATTTCTGTGTAGCTGAAATCATTCATGTGCCTTTCATAGCTGAATTAATGCCCCAGTCACCTGAAATGAAAAACACTTGTTCATTGAGCTCGCAAAAATATCTCCCAGCACATTGCAACACAGAGTTACTGTATGTTCACCTCTGTGTGTACGAATGGGACTGTTGGTCGCACTGTGAGGGGCATCTCTGTTTTCTTATGGGTTTGTGTGATTAAATTTCACATTTTACAGCACTTCCTTCAATCAGGGCTAAAGTTTTAAGCTCGAAGTTACTGTTTATGGAAAAGTTATCAATCAGTTGGAAAGGTGTTCAAGGCCGGGTTGGACAGGGCTTTGAGTAATCTGGCCTCGTGGAAGGTACCTCTGCCTGTGGCAGGGAGGTTGGAACTAGCTGAGTTTTAAGGTCCCTTCCAACCCAAACTGTTCTGTGCTTTTAAAATGTGCTGTTATCTGTCCAGAATGTCCTGCTTTGCAAGTCTTCTGTCTAAAGAGAAGGTAGGTGGGGATGTAAATTCGGGAACAAAAACATTCAGAGGAATCTCTGGTGGCACAGCTGTTATAATAGGTGTGGGTTTCAGCTTGCAGATTTTTGTTCATGGTATTTTTTTCCTTTTCTTCTTTTTTTAATTGAATTGAGATTGAGGACAGTGGACAGAGCTGACCAAGGCAATGTTTGCAACTTCAAAATAAATATTTAAGTAATTAGATAGAGAAATGAGCAAAGCTGTGGAAATTACTGCATTGAAAAAACAAATTCAAGCCTTATTTTAATAGTGAATTTGTTTAAAGTGTTGTTAATTCTTACAAATTAAAAAGCTCGAAGAATAATATTGAAGAAATCCGGTGTCTTTTCTGTAAATTATTACTGTGTTCCTCCAGTCATTCAGACTATGTGACATTTTAGTGAAACAAGGACAACTGGTTGATCTTGCATCCTTCAGACTGGCAAAGGAAATTGTATAATTAGAAGAAGAGGTTATGTTACCTGCCTGGTTTACTGAGTGCTATGGAATGCATAAACAAAAAGTTGCATTAATGATCAGTTTTCAGCACAGTAGGCAATTAACAAGTGATGCAAAATGGCAACACATGCTGAGAAGGAACTTGGACAACTTCTCATTACACATCTGAAATTTCTCCACCAAGTAATGACACCTAGGTGTTGTTTTGTTCTGGTCATAGATGTTTGTTCAATATATATTGTCATGTCCCAAAAGAAAATAGTACTAGTATTGTGAGTGGTCTGAAGAATATTCCCACGGGCATTAGAATGCATTTAAATAAAGTGATGTTATGCCTTCAGTTTGAGGAGTCTGTGTAGTCTGGTTACTTCATCTTGGAAAAAGTATTGCAGGAACAGAAAAGGTCCAGAAAAGGCCACTCAAAATGATTGAAGGCATGGAAATGATTTCATACAAATAGAGATTAAAAAGATCAGTTTTGAGAGCAGAGAAACAAGAGGTGACATAGCAATTGGCATATAAAATAAGTAAAATTTGAAAATCTGTTTACTTTCTCTAATAAAACCAGGGACTAGGGAAATAGTCCATGAAAATAAAAAAGTATAAAAAACAAAAGAGAGATGGAAACAAAATCATTACCTTTAAATGCAGGCTGTGTGGATGACAAAAGTTACTGGCTTTGGTATGTTACCGTCTTTGAGAGAAAAGTGGGGTATGTGATGAAAATGCAGAAAAGAATAACAATTCCCTAAGTTATATAATATAAATTTTTTAATGTTCAAAAGAGAGTGCCACCCTTGAACTGTCTTTGTGTTTCCTATCTTCTGAGTTACATTTCTTTCAACTTTTCTCTATCATAGAATAGTTAGGGTTGGAAAGGACCTTAAGATCATGAAGTTCCAAACCCCTTGCCATGGGCAGGGACACCTCACACTAAACCGTGTCACCCAAGGCTCTGTACAACCTGGTCTGGTCTTGAACACCACCAGGGATGGAGCATTCACAACTTCCCTGGGCAGCCCATCCCAGTGCCTCACGGCCCTCACAGTAAAGAATTTCCTCCATATATCCAATCTAAACTTCCCCTGTTTAAGTTTGAACCCATTACCCCTTGGCCTATCACTACAGTCCCTAAAGAGTCTTTGTCCTATTTCTACAGTCCCTATCCTGTCTGTCTTTGCTGAGGTAAAAAGTATTTGCACTGTAGCAAGAGAATGTTTATTAAAAGTTTTTAAATGGATTAAGTACATTAGTACTAACTTAATTGTAAATTTTGCAAAGTTCAGTTAAGTGTTGGTTACTGTAGTTTTATCCTTTACTGTTTGCCATACACTACTTTTGACAGTAAAAGAAGTAGCTGTAATCTTGATTAACCCTTTAGAAACTCTTAATGATAGTCATCTTTATAATGCTGTTGAAATCCCAGATAAAGTAGACAAATTCCTGGAATTTTAATGCTATATAAATAAAAGTAGAAAAGTAAATGGATTTGATGTTTTAGATAGGGGTGCATTTTATTCTCAGCTTTGCACATAGTGCATATAAATAGCTGTATAGACGATAATTGGCATCACATTGCTTCGTATTCTATTTTCATATCACTAAAATGACTAATGCAGCAAGATTGTTGAAAGATGTATATAATAGAAAGAGGCTTTTAAAATTTCACTGGATCTTGTGTATTTATTTCCTGTATTTTATGGAGAAAAAGGGAAGTTTTTAAACTTTCTGTTTGCTTTTTAATTAATTTCTTTTTTCATTAATTTTTTTGATTCATTATATTCAAATATTTTTCCCCTAGTAGTTGCTATTCCTTTCTCATAACTGAATGTCTTTTCTTTATACTGGCTTCTTAAATCCTTTTGCATTGCCTTTTGCCATTCTTTCTTTAATCTTTTTCCTTCTGTTTAATTTTTAAATCCTTTGCCCTTTATCTTTTTTCAGTCTTTTTAGCTGCTCTCCTTTCCTTTGATTCCCTCTTAAACATTACTGCTTCTTAACATTGTGTTCTTTCATTGATTTATTTTTTTTTCTTTAAGTTTTTGTCCTTTTTATTTTTTAAAAAGTTTCTCTTTAGTGTGCCGCCACACAAGGAAAAATAGATGCAAATGTTACTAGTGGAATTAGAAACAAACAAACGCAGAAGGGATTCAGGTATGTTCAAGGGAAAGATGAAACATTTCTCTGTTTACTGAAAAGAAAAACCCTATTTACTTCTTAGAGGGCATTGAAACATTTTACCTGAGTCTTTTTTCCCAGATACCACATTCTGTGTTTCAAACCAAAAGCAATTATCATTTCAGTATTGCATGGTACTATGCCACTAGATTATGTTTTTCTTTCTCCATCCTGACAGATGCCTTTCATGTTGGAGAAGTCTCCACAAGCTCCATCTCGTGCTTTAGAGTTCATCTTTGAATCGGAAATTTTTTTGGAATGCATTATTTAGAAAACAGCAGATCTCTCTGTAGCCTTTTTTTCCTGTAGGACTTCTTTTTATTGATCACTTCGGAAAAAAAAAAATTAAAAAACTGAATCAAGCATTCAGTTAAATTCATTCAAAAGATATGTAGACATAGGTCAGAGTAGCCAGTAAATATGAAATTAAGTTACTACTCTGTAGTTAGTTAGTGGTTACTTAATATCTTCTGCATTTTTAAAAAGGACACCTTAAATTTGTTGTAAATAATAATGGTCTTCCCCAGGTCTGATACAAACTTTAATTTTTGTATATATGTTTAATTTTTAATTTACTCTGAATTGCCTGTTATGTGAATGGAGAATGAAACCGTATGTAGGAACATACATACATGGGGATCTGGGAAAACTAAATACTGCAGAATGCATTATTTTGCAATTTATATATATTTTTTCAGTATTCTCCAGTGCAGCTGTTTGTATCGGTCAGTGTATTGAGGGGGTGGCCTCAGGATTCTGTAAGGTTCAAAATAAATTTTTCAGGTTGTCCTAGTAGTTGAACAGAAGTCTGCCAAAGATGAAGTTTAACTGTGGTTCCTGTATTTCCTCAGTGTACAGAATTTGTCCACTCAAGAGCAGGACACACTGAGCCACTCTGCAAATCTCTGAGGAGTTGGGCAGTGGGAAGAAATTTAAATATTGCTGCAGAATAAATTTGGATTTTACTGCAAGCTTGTAAAGGCGACCAAGAACAAGAACCCAGATGTGTCACAGAAACCTCTCTACAAGTACATTTGGGGGTGTTCTCTATCTTTAATAAAATATTGCAAACCAGAAAAGAAAGCATTCAAAAAAAGAAAATATGGAGTTTCAGAAAAAACCCAGTCAAAACTAGAATATTTTTGGAAATGTTAAACTTCCACTACTCTTGCAGTGAAAGCACAGCTGTGAAGCCCATGGGATGGTTAGCTGCCTAGGACTAGCATTAGTGTCTGCAAGTTTTCCTTAAGCATGGAGCTATAGGTAGGATATCTTCATCTGACAGCAGAGTGTGTTGCTGACATTTCTGGAGTTCTGCTGGGCTACCTGAGCCGTTGCATGACGTGGTGCGGTGTCTGTGTGCAGCATTATGTGAGCATGGTGCTCTGCTTCCAGCCTCCATAGGGAAGAACCACACTGTGTGTCCCTCTGTGTCCTTGGTCACAGGGTTTTTGTCCAGCCTAGGGAGCATTTGGCTCAAATACACAACAAAAGCAGCGATCCAAGGCTGACTGGTTTTGATGTGAAAATGTTGCTATTCCTGAGATTGTGTTATCCTAGCTGATTTCAAAACATTACATGAAATAATGACGAGGGAAGCAGAGATGGTGAAAGTCTGCCCATAAAAGTTACAGAAACTCTTCAGCTATTTTTGGATATTTTTCCTGTCCAGGTTGTGACAGCTACAATCATTTTTTCAGTTGGTGAGAATCTACAAAGATGTTGTGGCAGACACTGCAGTGGTTGCTGCTTCTTCAGTGGAAAATAATGACATTTGTTTTACTTGGCATAGAGGAGTACAGCATTTGTTGCTGACCTGTTCGCCAGAATTTTTTCTCTGGAGAATGGTCAACCAGTCTCAAATAACTTGAGAAGAAGTTGGGAACTTAAAAAAAGAGGTTACTAAGCAACAAAGCATGCTTTTGTTTTGCTTTAAACCTGGTTTTGCTAGTATTTTTAAGAAAACAGGAAGCAGTCGTGGTGGCTGTAAGTAAATGCTTTTTATGAGCAAAATTTCAATTGCAAATGACTTAAAAAGCAGTCGGTACTGCCTGGTGATATTAACTAACTGGCAGATTGAGACATTCTGTATTGCCAACATTCAGACACTTGAAAAAGAGAATGTATAGGCAGGAGAGAAGAATTTACCATTCAACAGCGGCAAGCATTTCAGCAAGCAGAGGTGTGCAGTCTGCCTGTGCTGCCTGAAATACAGGCTGCGCCTTACTGGTTTGGAGCGTTGATTCCACCAGTCCAACAGAGTCAAGAGTCAGAGCTGCTCATTTTATGTTCCTAGCCTGATTAATGGAAGGAAATCACCATAAAACTTCATGGCACAAAAGAGAAAGCCATCAAAACAAACAGCATTCGCTGTTTTAATGGTGAGCTGTACATCAGGTTTTTTCCTGAAGATGATTTCCTTTGCAGTGTTCTATCCCGTATGAAGAAAACCTATCCTAAATGTTAGGAGTCTGTGTTTCAATAGCAGATGAGAATGGGGTTGAATGGTCTCATATGAACCAGCATTGGCCTTGTCATGCCAATGGAGAGAGAAAGAAATGTTCCCTCGCTGCTGAAGGAACAGGGAGAATGGAAAGAGCATCTGTGCTACGCAAAGGGAAAGGAGCATGCTCTGCTCTGTGTTGGAAAAAGTCTGTGACTGTACATTTTCCTTTAATATTACCTGCCTTTGGATACGAAGTACATGGCTTGCTGGGTCAAAATATGTCAGAAAGCCTGTAGTGCACATATGAAACTTGGCATTACATTTGATCCTGTAAAGTGTTTAGGAAGAGTAGTCTTTTGTATAAATTTGCCATTTTGATGCTTCAGGCATTTATGATGGAAGGTCCTAGGTTTTGGTTGTATGTGTTTCATAGAGCCGTAGATCTAGGACTTTGTTTCACATCCCACATTTAAATGATACTGCACAAAGCCCTAATTGATTTGCTGCTGCAAATCTTGTGCATTTTCATGTACTTACTTAATTCAGGTGTATTTGTTATTACTGATTGTTTCAGGAAAAAAAGAAAATATTTCCTGTCTCCAACCAGTCCAACAGATACATATTTTCCGAAGTGAGTTGTTTCTCAGTTGAGCAGTAGTCTATTTGGACTTAATGAATTTATTCTTATTTCCAGACCTGGAGGTTGATGGGAAATCTTTTCACAGATTTCAAGTACAACAGTTTTTTTTCCTCCAAGCAGCACTGTAGCACTGACTCCTAAAGAATTTAATTTCCTATTCTGAAACCATTTTAAATTAAAAGAAAACCAAGGGATGACTGAAGAAAAAAAAAAAAAAAAAGGTTTATTGATGATTTGAGTTCTTTCAGTGGAGTGTAAACGCAGGTGTACACATTTGTGGGCATGAAGGATGCAATTGTTGATCCCTGGCTGTTTTCAGACTGTGCGTTGTGGTATTCTGAGAACAGGGAAGAACCAAGAATGATAGCATGTGAGGGAGCAGGAAAAAATTCAGAGAATTTTGGTACATGCTTGTTTTTATAGCAAAGGCCAGACTTCCCTTGGATCCCATGCAGTTGTATTGTGTTCTACAGAAAACAAAGTTTACTCCACAGAATCCTTCATGAAAACTAGTTTTTAAACTGTTTCTTTGATCAGATGTTATATTCCAAATTGGTTCAAATGATCGTACTCTACTTTTAAAGATGGAAAGAGAGATCTATTTTGGCTGGCCATTGACGTATTAAGTTAGTTCCGGACTCACAGACCACCATGACAGAATAAGGACAGGGTGGACATTTTCCTTTGGTAATACTCTGTAGTGATAATTTATTAATATCCCTTTACTGCATATCTGATTTTTTTTCACCCTGTTTCATATGGTAAACATATGTAATTCACTTCTGCACATGAATAGAATTTTATCTTGTGGCATAAAATCCTGTCACTGCTTTTTCAAAAGCACTTAGAAAATATTAAGTAATCATGAGGGTTATTGCTAATTGCATTGGCTTTAATTTGTCACTTTAAATGTTATAATTATTTCTTCATGAGGTTATCAGCAAACTATGAAATAGGACCTCACTGCAAATTGGGCCCTTGGGCCAGGTTATTTATTTTGACCCAAACTTCAATTGAATATTACAATTAAAAGTAACTGAAGAATAAATACGTTTTAATAGTGGTCTTTAAAACTGTAAAAGTTAAAATCTAAGCAGAATTTAAGCACATCCATCACATCTCAGTACATTACTGAAAGTCCTGTCATTTTCTAGAAGCTGTGTATGCTACAGCTTCACACGTGCAGTAATCCGAATATTGAAAATAGCCGTTCCTGAGCACTTTTTAAAAAGTTTATGCTAAGTATGTTGTATGAAACTGACTGACCTCACTTGAAGTTAATACTGAGGGACTGAGAAGAGTTTGCCTGAAGTTCAGTTTGTTCAGTAAAAGCAGTTAGAAAATATTTCTGTTCTTAGTGTGGCTTGGCAAGTCTTTTTCTCTTTGGTTTACCAGGGTGAGCCTGGGTTACCCAGCATCCCACTTGTTATTTATACCAAAAATGATCCTTATAAAATTTAGCAGTCAGCATCAGACGCCACTCAGATGAGAAGAACTTCCAATTTTTAATACTTCCAACATGCTGTAAATATGACAAAGCCCATGTATTAGAACCAACAGAAAATGGATTTAATAAGTGGCTTCACTGAACATACCAACAAGACAGACATAAGACAGCATCCAGCCAGTGCTTCCTCACTGTAGCTTTCAAGCGAAGGAGTAAAACAGGGATACGTACATGACAATGTGAAAAAACCCTAGAATATTCCTGAGTGTATGGGGTCTGAGTTGTAGTCCAGGGAAATTTTCCAAATTGTGCTTTCATGATTTGTTGTAGTCACAGAAGTGCTTGCTCAGCTGGTCAGAAGAGGCGATTGTCCTGCATTGTATTCAATGTTGGTAAGACGTTACCTTGAGCACTGTATGCAGTTCTGGGCCCCATAATTTAAGAAGGATGTGAAGGTCCTTGAATGTGTCCAGAGGAGAGCAACAAAGCTGGTGAAAGGGTTGGAAGGAGTGTCCTGTGAGGAGCAGCTGAGAACTCAGGATTTGTCTAGTTCAGAGGAAAGAAGCCTGAAGGGACACCTCAATTGCTCACTAGAGCTTCCTGAAGAGGGGAGGTGGAGAGGAAGGAAGATGCTGAGCTCTTCTCCCAGGTGTCCAGCAATAGGACATGTGGGACTGGTTCTAAGCTGCATCAAGGGAGGTCTAGACTGGACATTAGGAAACATAACTGTGCCTGGAGAGTGGTCAGACACTGGAACAGGCTTCCTGGAGAGGTGGCTGATGCCCCAAACCTGTCAGTGTTTAAGGGCATTTGGACTACTCTGCTCTACTCTTTTCTGCTCTACTCTGCTCTGCTCTATGCTATGCTACGCTACACTACTCTGCTCTACTCCTGTTCTCTTCTGTTCGATTCATGAGTACATCGACAAGAAAGCTTTTTTTGTTCAGGATAGATTTATATCTTTCACTGATGACAAGCAGTGGTGGATGGTCTGTTTCCCATTTATATGAACAAGGGACAGAGTCTTATCCACTCCTGTTTATGGAAGAGATGTAGTGAAGCATGTCCTGGCATTTCTTTAGGCAGGGGTGGGTCCTCATCACAACCACCATGGCCATGGCACTGGAGACTAAGGAAGGGCTTAACTATGCTGGCTGTGGTCTGCATGAGGCTGCAGCTGGATGAAAGTGTGGTGGGAGTCTGGGCACTGCAGATATATCTACCTATGGTGGCCGTGCCTTGGCACCATCAAGACTGTCCTGAGGATGTCTACTAAGTACTGCGCGTGAGCCTGTGTTTTCAGATGAGTTTTATGAAGAAGAGTCGTATGCCAACTGGGAAAGAAAAGCATCTGTAGTTCGGTGGGTCCATTCTTTCTCACCATCCTGTGTAAAATGCTGTGTGTGCTTGACTTCTGGTTTTATACAAGATCTGTGATGTTGCAATTATTTCCTTTACGCTCTCAGGGGAAGGAGGGATATAATAAGTCGGTCTGCTGAAAACTGAAAAAAAAAAAAAGGGCCTCTACCAAGACCTTACTTTTATACTGGCAGGTTTCTGGGGTGAATGGATAGTTTCTTGATGCCAAATGGATAGTTTCTGTGATTTGATTTTGCTGACCAAAGCAACATTCAGATTTAAAGTAAGCTCTCGGTCAAAAACTTGGGACACCCAAAAAGATGTGGTTGTGCCTTCTGAGTTCCGTTCAGAAGTGGCACCTCTTCAACAGGCTTTTTTCCTGCTGTAGTAGTAAAAAACGCCCAGCTGCTGAAGTGCACTTCCCACAGTCCTGGCTCTCCTTGCTCTGCCAGCAGGAGGGCTGTATTGATATAGGTAGCTTGCAGTCCTGGTGCAGCGTTACAAATACTGTCTCTCTGTTCAGATTCATCTGAGAGGCATGAGTCGTGCTCATGGAAGTGAGATCCTTGAGTCCTGGGCTTTTACCCACCTTTCCTGAAATGTGGAAGTTCTTGTAAAGGGGAGATAGTTCGACATGCAGGTGTTGCTAAGAAAGATACTTTCTCACCTGATTCTGCGTGCCATTTATGAGCTGTACATGGACATGTTTCTCTCATTTGTAGACTCAGATAAAACCCTGTGGTTCTTTTGACTTTTTTAAATTCTTTTATTCTAAATTCAGCAAGTAGTTTCTGTGTAATTTCTCAAGCATTGGCTAAGAAGGCGTACTATAAATCCTATCCAGTGCTGGAGTGTTAAGGAAAAAATCATCCCTTGAATCCTGTAAACCATCCCACAAGCCAGATTTGAAGGACTGCTGCAGAAGAATTGACTTCAAGTGAGAATTATGCTATGTCTTTTGCCATAACTTTGCCTTATTTATTTGTTTGCATAAACAGATGGCCTGTTAACCTGCAGTTCTCTCTTTATCTCACCCACATGTGTTGCAGCATGTGCACGTTCTTAATTTGTAGAAATTCGACATCTCTGAAAATAGCTTCTGGTTTGTTAAGGTTAGTCACCACCTCAGTGACTCCTGTCTGACCTCGCATCCAACTGGAAATTGTGCCAGCATTGGGTTTCTGAAGGATGAATGGTTCACACTTTGCCCTTTGCACCATCTCTCAGGCAGTGCATGTGGCAGGGACTGAGAAGTGCTGCCCTGTCTGACTCTCTTACCAACATATGTATTTGTCATTCTATCTTGCTTGTCTGCCCCACATTTTTATCTGTATCTTCATATTTGCTTTCGTTAATAAAAATACTGAAAAGCAAGCATAACATCAGGATCTTCTGCAAAAAATCCTAATTTGACCATGTTATTCCGTGTTGAAGAATGCTATTTAAGTTCTGTTGCAACCAGAGGATTTAAAAGCAAATTTCAGAGGGAACTTCATCAACAGTTGCAAGACTTTGTTATTTCCTGATGCAAAATCTCATTTTCTGTGTTCCTTTAAAGCTCCTCCTAAAAGCTTTTCACCTTCAGGCTTGCTCAAAGCTACAAGAGAAGTTATAGCTATTCCAGCGGTTTCTTGTTTTGAGATCTTACCTTGAAACTATTTGTTCATCAGCTCATCCTTCCTGCAGTTCTCAAGAACAACTCAAAGCAGAAAGTGTACTGTTTCATCAGTATATCCATGTAAACCATAACCTTGACGATTAATTTATGCAGTTGTTACCACTTTTATCAGGGAAGGTAAGATATATATGATGAATCAATTGGTTTTTGATTCATGAGATGAAACTAAAACTGATTTCCCTGAATTGGTCTGGAAAGGTTGAGAAGCCCAGCTCCTGTCTGTGTGTAGCAGAAGATACAGCTTTTCCCGTCGCTTGGTCCTGGAGGCAGAAAATGTCATGTCTTAAGGAGTCATCCCCAGCAGTTTTACCTATACTTCCCTCTGGTTATGGCATTTAATCTAGAGTCAGTAATTCTCCTGAATAGCAAGTGGGACAACTTCATATTCCAACATGCAATTTTCATTATAAAACCTAAAATAAAAAATGAAGGAGCAGAAATAATCTTTAATTTGCACAGTTCATCTACTGATACTGGTGCTTAGTGCACCATTTGAGCCTAGAGGAGAAACACCATCACCATCAGTGAAAAGGCTGCTGATCTACTTACTGGTCATGGTTCAGCTCCTCGTACTCAAAGGAGTTGTATCTGGATGATGTCTAATGCCTCATTCTCTACATTTGTGTGTACTGCTTTATTGTGTCATGCAAAACCTGCTAGTAGTCTCAATGGCTTTACCTGTGTTCAGTCCTTGGTGAAGTTCTAGCCTCTGACATCTCATGTGGCTAGTTTTGTGTGATTTAATTGTATTTTAATACCTTCGTGGTAACTTTGAGATAATCCTCTGTTTGTTTTTCTCTTACGTATGACTCCTTCAATGTCCTTTTCAGTGTATCAGCTTTCTCTCTTTCATACTTTGTCATTGAAGTTGCCAAGGCTGTGGCCTTGGACTTCTTTTTTTAATCTCCTCTCATCTCCTCCTTCCCTCCCTCTCCCCTTCCCCCCCCATTTTGTGCTCTGTTTCCAGTTGAATTAGCCACTTGCATTGCTTTCACTGTTACAGGTATACAGATGACTTGTAAATCTGTCTTGCCACCAATGTTACTGCTCCTTGCATCTAATATTGTGTCTCAGGCTGAATCTCTAACATGATGCCTTTTAATTATCTTATAATTTCAAAACAGAACTCTATCCACTTCTCTCCTTCTCTGTCACAAATGACAAGAGCATTATCCTTATTGTCACTCTGACTCAGTGACCCAGGGTTATTTTTCACTCTTACCTTCCTCATGCTGCATACATCCTGACCAGAACCATCCTTTGCACCATTTTTTTTTTTTATATAATTCAGATCCACTTTTTCTCTTTGATCCTCCTGTTACGTTTCCCATTCAGACCTCCTTTCTGAAGGACCCTTTATGCTAACTTCTGCAGTTTCATTTGTTCTTTTTTTTGCTGGTTTGCAAATCAGATGTTGCTTCTCTTAAAATGTAGTCAGTGAATTCCTTCTTTTAGTCTGCTTGCATTTTCATATTCCTTCCTGTTTTACATTCTTCTTAAGGCCTCTTGCTTTGAATTTAAGCTGTTTGCAAAGCTTTACATGGTGCTTCCCAAATGTGGTGAGTAGTCCAGTAATAGACTGTGAGTGGGTGGAAAATGTCGGTGGAATCAAATGAAGTATCAGTGCTACATTGATTTATTTTTTTGAGAAAGTTTGTTTGTTAGGTCCAGAACTTCTGGAAATACCTTGGAATGTTGTCATTCGTGTGTTTTTTTTCCCTATGGTCAGGTCTTATGTCATACATGTTCATTCTGCGCTGCCAGTACTTCCAGACTTGTCCATGTATTTCAAGACAATTTCTCTCACAGTTATATTTTGTTTTCTACAGCTTTGTACGCATGAGAGAACCTCACGAGCTCATCAAAAAAGCTTCTGCTGCATTTGCTTTTGCATCCTTCTCATAAGCCCACTTCTTCCTTCTTGCATGCATCAATCAAAAATTTCCATGTGCAGAATTTGCTTCTGTTGTCTTTACTTCTCTGTAGCAGTTCTGAGTGGCTTATCATTAGGTTATAGGCGTATTTAAACACAAGCTATCCTTTAAAGCATCTGAAAAACATCCTGCAGTTGTGAGACTGAAGAACACAAAACTGAAATTCATTTTGCAAGGTACCAGTCATCTTTTCTGCATTCTGAGTCTTCATTCTTCCTTTCTAGCTTCCATTAAAGCATGGATATCTCTGTTGAAAGGCAAAATATACAGCCTGCCTGTGAGGCCACTATTAATTCCACACTATCTCTTTTTTTATAGTGCAGCTGGCACCTTACCCTCGAGAGAACAAGTTCATCACTTCTGCCAAATGCTTGTTCTCTACCAGCTCAGGCAGCAGGAATCCTAAGTTAGCTATCAAATACTGGTCTTGCCGATGGCAGCGCAGAACATTTGACAATGCCTCTGGGCCAGCTGAAAATAATTTCTAGCACAGTTGGAGTGAAGCTACGGAAGTGTAACAAAGGCATGTGAGTCCTGAGGAGGGTGGGATTCAGTGTTCTCTCCAGCAATAAACAAAGATTGGCAAAATCAGTAAAGTAAAAATAGTACAGGTTTAATCAGGCATTTTTAAATACAGCATCCTGTCCTGAGCGCGAGAAGTAATAAAAGCGCCCATGGTTGTAGGTTAAATATTTCTGACTTTTCAGACATATCATGTCATTCAATACTGAATTGTCTCAACTTGTTTTAATAATATTTTTCACACATGTACATATTCTTAACATAGTACTTGCATATACTTTATCTGCTTACTGAAAATACTCAGAAGGATTTCCAGTCAGGTGTGTGTGAAAAACGCAAAACAATTAGCCATAAGCAGGTATCTGAAGCATGTCATTTAAGGAAGAAGCTTCCTAGAAGTATAGATTATTCTCTTATTTGCATGATGTTACCTTGTATTTGCTTTAGCTGCCTGAATGGTGTCTCTTGCAGAAAAGGAATACTTCTGAAGACATTTCTATCCTTCAAATAGTTAATACTGTTCAGGAGCAGTGTCTACCCGTGCTCATACCCACCTTTGCTGCACTTTCCAGTCCTTAAGCGCAGATAGAAGTTTCTACCTTCTCATAAATGTTTTCAAAGCTTGTATTTTTAACTTTGTAGAACTTCGTTAATTTGAGTGTATGTCATCGGCAGTTCTTGTTCTTCAAATCTCTTTAACTGACTAAAACTTGCTCTCTGCTTTTCAGGAATTTTGAAGAGTGAGAAAACTGCTTTCTCTTTAGTGTTAATCTGCTGCCATGCAATACTTCTAACTTTCCTGTCATTCTATTACCGTAATAGTTGGTGCTGTTTTCTACATGTTGTCTGAAGCATTATTCGGCTGAAAGAGAGCATCTGGCTCTCATAAGGTCCCCAGTTGATGGGTAACTGCATTGCGCTGATTGTGTTGAATCTTTGTTCTGTAAGCATCCAGTAGTGGTAGGCAATGGCACTAGGTTTTTGTAACATTATACAGTATCATTGTAGTATGGAAGTGTGGCAGTTTTGGGACTGTGTCTGGATGTGAAGGTCTCTGTCACCTTTCTTAAAACAGCTTCTTCTCCCTGGCTGAATTGATCTTACTGGAGGACCAGAATCTGTCCAGAGAAGACTTCTATCCCTCCCTCTCTCTGTTGAATCCTGCTTCTCAGCATACAACACTGTGCTGTAAGCTCAGAGAGGACCACTCTGGCCTTCACAATTCATTGCTGCCCCATGCTGCCCCATCACTTTTCTGGGGAGAAGGAGACATCTGCAGGGCTTGGTGGCGGTTGGGAGCCTAGTTCTTTCCCTTAGAGCCTGCTGAAGCCAAGGCGGTGATGCAGGTATGGGCTGAAGTGGAAAAGGAAGAACAAGGGGTTAGAGGCAGAGGGACAGAAGAATCAAGCTGGATGATGCTGGCTTGGGCAAGGACACTAAAGGCAATGCAGAGCAGTGCTCAGGACTATTATCTGCCAGTATGAGGCTGGTTTTGCTCTTCACTGTTCTTTGATGTGGAAGGACATAATCTAAATGAATGCATTTGAATATGTTTAGGGTCAAGATATTTCTATGTAACTAGTTTATCGGCTGTTACTAACATCTGTCTGGTACAAATGGAAACACAATCTGCTCATTTCATGGAGGTCGACACATTCGTGAACTAAGAAGAGCATTTGGACATTTGCTGATTCTAAATTTGATTGTGGTCAGAGGTTAAATGTTGAGAATTCTATCATGTGTTGGTCCATCTGGTTCTCAGTTATTTTTATGACAAGACAATATGTGGTAATTGCATATTATTATTGTTTGATAATAGTTTTAAAATATTTTGTCAAAATGGTCATTAAATCTCGATATCTGGAAAGTGTGTTCCTTCACACGAAGAGTTGCCTTTCTTTTAAAATTACAGGTTAGGTGCATTTTATGAATTACACCACTTTTTACTACCTCCATGTTTTCTTTCAGTGGCATGCAGTATGCATTTTGAAGCTCAGTAAATGTTAATCCTCATCTGTGTTGCTTCAAAACAACCAACTGGGGGCTCTTGGATTTCTTTACTGGCAGTTCTTCCTTATTTTGCCTTAGCCAAAGCCATTTAGTGGTTGTACTTCTGCACTTTTGTAACGTTCTGCAACAGGAACAAACTTACTCTGAAGAACCCTTGTTCTAGGAGTTTAAGAAGCTGAGTGTCTCAAGCCATTATAGATATGGTTTTGGAGTTTTTTTGAAGGAAATTTTGTTTAGCTACTTATGTTTTAAACTCTAAATATATGCAATTTTGTTACCTTTCATTCTCGTTACTCTTTTAACTTGAGATGTTATAGATGTTCATTGTATCTCAAAAAAAATTCTTTGTTTCTGAGAATTTTCAATCGTATTTTTGTAAAGCATCAGTTGTGTTTGCCTTGTTCTATTTTTGAATATTAATTTTTATGATTTTTTATTTCTTTACTAATCTTTACCTGCATACTAGCAAAGTCCTCCCAGCAGTCATTACTTAATTTGTTACTCTGACTTTGTCTACAAACATGAAATGTGTCTTGAGACATTATTTGCTGTAGTAAACACACTGATTAAATAAGAATTCCACCTAACAGTCTGTGAAACAGCAGACCTATTTGGCTGTTTGTATAAAGGGAGAAATTTGCCTGCTCAAAACTCACCAAATGTACTAAAAATATCAATTGGCATATTTAAAAGATTTATCTTAAAATATGTTGTCATAGGCATGTTCAGCAATGAGAAAAATTTTCGAGCTGTTTTAGGAACGAAGAATATGGGGGAAGCTAAGTAAAACAGCTGTGATACAGACTCAGAGGTAGATTGCAGGATTAATAACTGTAGGCTGAAGTTCAGACAGTTCTGAAATGTTGTGTTTGAGAGAGTGGATGTGTGTGTGTGAATGCTTGTGTGTGTGTGCTTAAAACTTGAAGGCTTTATTTATTTATTTCACTTTCTTTTCTGCTTTTCATACAGAAAATAAAAAAAGACCCTCTGGACTTGAAGCAAAGACCCCAAGCAGCATTCTGATTTGCCTCACTCAGAGTCCCTACTGTATTTATTTTCCTGAAGCTTCTTCCCTTCCTTCCTTTCTTTTTTTAATAAACACTTATAAAAGTATATTGCTTGAAGTTGCTATCCAGCTGAAATACCTGTGAAAAGCTTACCTGCCTTGAGTACCTATGTTCCCTTGCTCCTCTGTTCATTTCTTCCCTGCTTTTTCGTAGTTATATTTTCCCTTTCCTATAATCTTTTCCATATTTCTAGAAAAACAATGTCTTGAAGGCTCTGATCAGCTTCATTTATTATGCAAGTAATGTGGAGACTCAGTAGCAGATAATGGTTGAATTGTGGGCCAGGATCAGGGAGGAGTACTGAGATTCTTTGCCAGGAATAATGAGATGTCATCGGGAAGTCATAATCCAGAAGAGTCAGGAAATAGCTCTCTTATCAGTTTTGATACTGTGAATTGGCTACTGATAGCCAAAAAAAAGGAGAGAAGATGGCACCTCTGTGTGATCAAAAAGGAGGCTGAATCAAAGGCAGTGGTATGTGGAGTGTGAGATACTAAGTCTGCTGTCTGCCATAGAGGTCCTGTTGAAAGGCGGGTATACTGGAGGATGAGATAACACCTTCCAGGGCTGAAGGTTTATGGAGGCATAGCTTTAAAGTGTAGGTTACAGGGAAGTGTTAACAGGGGCAGACACAATTTAATCCTGAAGAAGACCCATTGGTTATGAGGTAACTTCCGCATATGAAAGCTTCAGAATGCTATTCCACCAATATTTTCTGAATGGCTACAAGCAACAAAGAGCAAACATTGCACGAATGTTTTGAAGTAGGACATAGATACAGATGCGCACCCATAATTTAGATTTTTTATCAGATTTTTTTGCACATAGTTTTTGCTGGTGATTGGTTTGGTGGTAGGTGTTTGCTGATGTTACTGAAGTCTATAGCCTCAACCAGATGGGCTTCATCTAAATGAAGTCTGACACAGCTGTGGGGATGTCTTTCAGTTTGCTGGCCTAGTATGGTGTGGAGAGCAGGAGGAAGTGTTAGAAGCTGTAACTCCTATCATCTGTAATTCTTAGGGAGTAATTGCCACTATCTCTTTTATTCCAGTTTTTGAGTCTGAAATATGACCTTCTTGTAATATCTCAGAATACTTCAGAATCACAAAATGATTAGGAAAAAAATACATCAAATGACCATGTAGTCCTATTTTTTTTTAAATTCTTTTAGTTGTTATTCTCCATACACTGATAGCCTTGAAAATATCTGTCTAGCTGTTTTCCCCAGCAACCCATACTAATACTGCCTTTTGCATTCTCACCTCATTCTTTATTCTCTTTGAAGAGGTGATTGTCATTTGGATGACAAATGATCTGTGCCATCAGTCAGTTTTCAGTTGTGTGTTTTTCTATCTTCATTAAGCTCAACTCCTTTTTGTTATTTTTTTCAATTCCTGCAGTCTCTTTTTTTTCCCCATATCTCTAAATACCTGTGATTTGATCAGTCTTCAGAATCTTTTAAAATACTGGTATATAATTTTGCTGCAGAGCTTGTGTTCCTTAAGCCCTAAAAAGAGTTTGTAGCAACACTTTTGGCAGTAGGACAATATCCTGCTTCTTCCACATGTGTTTTGTAGGTAACCTTTTAAATAGCCTGTTCTTCTGTAAAACTTCAAAAGTAAATTTAAATATTTTTAATTCCATTTTGAAGTTTTACAGGTTATTGCAGGAACTTTTCTGTGGTTATTTGTAGCTATATGTATGTTAGCTCTAGAATAATATTTTTAAATTAAATAAATAGCTTGGATTGAACTAAAATCCCAAAAGAATCCAAGGTAGCTACACACAGCAGCATGTCTATTTCAAACTGGTTTAAAAAAAAAAATCTTCATACTCTTGGAAGCCTGTTGGCAGATTTCCATTCTGACTTAAAGCTGTATGTCAGTGTAGTGTGCCATGATGAAGTTATACTGACAGAATGATCCGAAGTGACTGGTGTGTTGAGGAAAGCATTTTTGAAGAGCCATTTAAAGGTGTAAATTTCTCATGCTATTCTTTACCAGATATTATTTGAAGAGCTAATTTCTGCATTTTTGATGTGTTTGGTTAGAGTCTAGTGGTACGTTAAGTACTGATTAATTGAACTCACATTACTGGGCAGTAGTATGTAGGTGTGCATTGCAGGCATATAAAGATTAAGACTAATGAGATTAAGCCCAAAGTTTTGCAGGAGGCATTTTTTCAGTCAGATGCTGTTTTAAGCTAAGCTGCAGAAAACATTAACTGGATACCCAAACACATTTGTTTATGTACCAGATGTGAGGTTTGTAATGCAAATGCCAAACATGTTTTAACTGGTTTGATACTGAATACCAGAACATCTGTTACCAGAGGAGTTACCAGATGTGCCTGGAAGACCTGTATTTTTGGCATTTCTGCTTTTGTGGAGATATTTGATAGGGAAGATATACTCTAATGGAAACCCTTGAATGCTGCAGCAGTATTTCAGTGCAGGACTACTAAATAAAATTGGTGATCAAAATAAAAAGCAGGGTGTTTGCAAATGTTGGGCAAACTGTGCAAAAAAGGGGCAATGTAGATTATAATCTTTCAGCCACCTTTCTGCCCTGCCATCGTCACTTGTTGAAAAGTCTTCTAAAGATGGCATTGATGCAATCTTTGCTAGTGTAAAATTCATTGGGCAGTCTAATGCACTGTTCTGGGTACACCTATAAGCATCACTGTTGCCACTGTGTTGTGAAGGCCTAGTAGAGAATAAAGCAAAAGCTCATACTATCAGAGTTAATAAGCAGATGGTTTTCAGTGCTGGAAGCAGTAAACACATTGCTTGTTATGTGAAGATAATTTTCTGTGGACATTTTTTTTGTTTGTTTGGTGTTGGATTTTTTTTCTTTTTTAAAATAAAGATGCCACAGGACAGAAACGTGAAGATCAAAAATCTCATATTGACAACGATGCGAAGGAAGTATTTTATTTCCTTCTCAACTTTTTGAAAGAAAGCACAACTTCAGTAGTTTCTATTGTGAATTGTCTATGTACAAGGAAAGTTAGTGTATTCTGACAGCCTTATTCTAGGTGCCTGGGCTAGCAGACTAGTATACATAAAATCTGTTAATAGTCACTGGAGAGGGACAAGCTGCTTTAGCCAGTACTTCAGACAACTGTACGGTTCTGTGATAAATCTCTTCAGACTCTTTAGAAGTGTCTTTTTCTTTTCTTCCACTGGCTGTTTGAAGGCTTCTATTGATTAATGTCACGTGGGGACCTAAGTTGGTCTGAACTGGGTCTAGATATGTGGCAGGATTCTGTGATTTTGTGGTTCTATGACAGAGATTCAACACAAGATTAATAGAGCCACTAGAGCCACTTTTAATCAGATGTCATTTTAGACTGGGTTGATGATCTTAGTTCATGCTGATCAGTATTTGTGAATATAGTTGGTGCTTTGAATATCTTGAATTTTAAAACAGTTTTGCATGTTATGAGTTCAACACGATTTTAACTATGCTGGGATTGCTGCTTGAGAGCAAACACTTGGCATTATTGCAGACTTGGTCAATAAAATATTTGTATCAAGTCATATTTTCTACTTACAGTTATGAAGCAGGAATTTTCCATCAAAATTTATTCAAGTTCTCCCTGGCAGTACTTGGAAAACAGCAGGAAATGATGTGTAGAACTAAACCGCTGTCCCCCATGCCCCAGGACATGGAGACTGCTGTAGTATTTTTATCAGATCCTTGGTTTTATCTAAACATAAGTATTTTAGAAGTGTGAACCTATAAATTCTATTTACACTTTGTATTAGTTCCAAAAAGATGCTGCACGTGTCCATAAATATTCGGCTGAGCCCTATCTGGACAGTGTTGAAGAAAAGAACAGCTATACTAGGAGTCTGAGCATTCTCTGTAAGTTTTCAGTTGCAGGTTAGCCTTTTTTCCACCTCAGTTAATGTTCTTAGTGTGTAAATGGGCACCAAGTCTAATGCCCGGCTGAGACTGAACCTTGTGTCTTACGACCTTAGACTTCTGATCCTACTTGTGCTGCATACTGCTTTCACAATATAAGGTCCAAAGGAAACATAATGCAATTATCACTGTTTGAGTAGCACTAGGAGTGACAGAGTGTGATTCTGGCATCTGGCTTTTCAGCATAGTTTACAGCATAGTTTACAGCATTTTTGAATTGCTGACAAATTTTCCAAATATTGATAAATATCGTTAATGTTTATGAACTCTTGATATATCATTATGGTAAAAGGGAGACTTCAGTTCAGCTGTCTTTATTTAAATATGTTAAATGTTAAATGAAACAAAGTGAGCACCAGACTTCTAAAAAAAGCTTTAAAAAATACCAGAGTTTTTTGTATTTTATGCCAATAAAAGAACTTAGTCTGAGCTTCAGCATAGTCCTCCAAACACAGCTGCTTTCTAGGCCATGGTGCCCTCAGGTGCCTCCCTCTCACACCTTTTTGTGTTTTTTTTAATTCACTACAGTGCTCAGATATGGTTTATTATGCCCTTTACCTAACTGCTCTCTGTATTGTGCAGATTGCATCTTAGTCCTTGTACTATTTCCCTTCTATTTTCACATCCTGCATGCTCATACTGTAGCATAAGGAGATAATTGAACTCATGTTGCACCACGTTTTGTGTGCAGCTTTTTCTAAATGCTTTGTGTGCCTCTTCTGTTGAGATAAGTCTCAATTTTCTTCCTCCCTAATGACTACATTGAGGATTTGCTAAGAGTGCAGTGACAATGCACGTGAAAGAGCTCTCAGTATCTGAGTGATGACACTTCAGCAGCTAATTGCTCATAGAATTTTACTTCATACAGCGGTTCATACACCTGTTCTGCTCAGTACATTACTTTAGAAATCTAGATGGTGAGTGAAACTTTGCCAAAATGTATGAGATATATTGCACAAACCGCAAGCGCAATTGGAATTTATAATGATCAGCTCCAAATGGTTCCCTTTTCTCCCACTGCAAACTCTACCAGTAGTAGAGTCAGTCAGTACTCTGCCAGTACTGACAGAATGTTTATGAAATTTCTCAAGTTTTCACATTATTTTGCTTCATTTGTCATTCTGAAAGATAGTTTCTGCTTTCACTGAAAAGGACAGGCAAAATTACTAAAAAAGTCGCCTCATTATTGTGAAATCCTGTGCAATTATGAAATACATTGAGTTCAGGTTTTGAAAGGATCCTGAAGAATCAACATGGTGAGTTATTTCATGAGAGAAGAAAGAATAGACAGAGGCAAAAAAGATAGTCCAATAAAAGTTTAGAAAATACCATGCATCTGAGAGACCTTTTTTTTGATAATGTGAAAGTATACTGTATAATTTTAGGTAGAGGTACTGCAGTAACCACACTTGTTAAAGTAGGTCTTTATATAGCTCAGTGGACATTCCAGTTCATGTCATGAATGCACAACACAGTATGCTGACTTAAGGGATAGAGACGTATGTGGTGCAGCAGCATTTGGCATGTACGTATTTTCTGCTTCATCAGAGGTACTCAATGAAAGGTCTTTGTATTCTAGTCCTGTGGGTGCCACTCCTCTCCCTCCTCTTGGTCTGTCATATTGTTGCTGGTTTCCATTAGGGACACAAGTTGCAGAAGTGAGAACATGTTGAATTTTTTGGGTGTAGTCTAAGAAACATTATTTTGCTATGGTAATTAAAGAATGGAAGAAAATGGAAGGAAATATGCCGGCAAGAATGTGTGATTGGAGTACCCAGCCTGTTCCCACCAGCCCTAGATTAAACTTCTGAGCTTTCCTGACTTACAGCATACGCAAGGTGATAGTCACAACAATAAAACAGATCACATGCAAAATAAAAAGGGAGCCTAAAAGCTGTTGTAATTATAGTTCAAATGCTTGAAGCTTTAGTGATTTGGGAAACCTTAGTTTTGATGACTAGACTAATGATGCATCAAAATACTTAAACAAATATTACTTGAAACATACCATGAAACAGAATGGTTTTCCAGCACAGCAGCTCTTAAATCTTTTTTTGTACAAATGAATCATGTAACTTCCAGAAATTCTGGATTCTTCCTGAATGTCCTGATAGCTCCTTCTGTGTCAGTCCTCTCCTTCCTCCACCTCAGTGGCTTACAGATTTTTTTCTTACTCCCCAGGTTTAGGAAGAACAGTAGGTTGTTCTGTGTTTATGTGCTGCAACTTTATTTACTGGTAGGCAAATACATAATGTTTTCCTTCTTGTGGGTTCATATTTCCTTTAAAAGAAGCATACTTATATGTAGCATATTTCTTTTTTCACAGATGTAATTTCTTACTCTTTTGTGTTGTCCTCTTTATTGAGGATTCAGTGCAATTAAGAGATTAAATAGCTCTAGTAGAATATTCAACAATGCATAATTTTCTGTCTCTGTATGGAGCGAAGCAGGAGTAATGGCAAAAGATCTTCATATATGAAACTTGTTATTAGACAGTGTTATATTATTTGTCCTCATTGTAATTGTATCACATTATCTGTCTTTTGCCTGTGCATGCTGAATTTGTGTGAATATGTGTATTGGCCTCAGAATTTAGTATTGGAAGGGTTCTCCTGAGTCACTAAGGCTATTTACTGTCGTAGCTGTAACATCATATTTTTCTTTGCAATTCCTTTAAAAAAAATATATAAAATCATAACTGCGTTAAACTTTCATAGCCCTTTCTTTGCGGCCAGAAGTCCTGTGGCAGTTGGCATGAACTTTTGAGAAGGAAGTGCATCCTGAACCTTCATACTGATTTTTCTAAATTCAGGAACAGTCATAGTTGGAAGTATGCTGTAATTTTTAGATGAAGGCTTTTACAAATGTTACCATCCTTCAAAGTAAATTAAATTGAATACTAGATTCTTTTCAAATAGGGATTTGTGAAATTCTGATGTGATTGCCAGTTTTTCATATAAGAGCAGTGCTGGTCCAATAGCTTGTCCTCTGGTATTCATATCAGACATACATATTTTTTATGGTTATGGCTTAATTTTCCTCTTTAATGTCTTTGAGATTGTACGTGTAAAACTAAGCAGAATTTATCCAACAAATAGGTTCAGTATAGTCTGATCATCTTAGAAAGTGAGTATGCTTGATTTTTGAGAAACCTCTTTTTTTCTAGAGTTAAAAGTGAATATAACGCATCACTTTTTAAATGTTCTTACTGATCCTGTTATTCTTTCTGCGCATTTTGCAAATATGATGTGATGTTTTGAGTAT
Organism: Psittacus erithacus; assembly: GCA_009867235.2. Taxonomy (NCBI): domain Eukaryota; kingdom Metazoa; phylum Chordata; class Aves; order Psittaciformes; family Psittacidae; genus Psittacus; species Psittacus erithacus. The sequence continues at coordinate 47,541 of WYDI02000622.1, forward strand.
GCTTCAGGCTTCAGTAGTTTGTATAATGTTCTATTTTCTGCAGCAAAAGCATGTCAAGGTGATCTCTGTGGGTGGTTAATATTTTCTGGAGTTTATTCTTCAACCATGAAAATATGCAAAACTGAAGAGCTTGGTGGTATGTTGTATATTTAGGTATAAAATAATGTATTTTTCAGTTTAATTTTCATTAAAAATAACGGGGAAAAAGGCAAGTGTAGCAGTGTATATATATTTTTGTACGTACTGTTTGTTCATGGGTGAACGCCACATTTGTCACTCCTGGCTTGTGTTCGTGGTTATGCTGGTGAGCAATTCTTGTGATAGCTTTGATTATAATATGACAGTATAGTGTACAAGTATCATATAGGTGGGATATTTTAAAACATGATGTTCAAAATCATAAAAAGCATGGGAGGGGGTAATCTCAAAATTGCTGAATGTTTGCATTTTAGGAGAAATATCCTGATTTGTTAGGCAGGTTTTAGGTGTTATTTTGGTTGTTTTCAATTGTAATTGCAAAACAATTGCAAAACAATTAAGGGAAACAACAGTCACATCACTGTAAAAGAAATGTATAAACACTGCAACAGCATTTGAATAGGGAAGAATTATTAGAAATCTGATTATTAAAGAACTGAAAGAGGCAGAAGCTGAACATGAGTAATGAAAGCTTTCACTTTACTGTTACAGTGGTGACAAGGAAAAAGTGGAAGTGAAAATGCCAAATATATCCATATACATAAAATGCATTTGATTTATAAAAAAGGAATATTGGAAAAGCTACCAGGCATTTCAATTAAATGCATACTTTTTTCTTCTTCCAAGACTAAAGCAAACATATAAGGAAATTAACTGTTACTAAGAAATAATAACGTGCCTGCATGCTGATTGCCTGCTGATAGCATGTTTAATCATTGCTTCTGTCTTCTGTTTTTGTTTCCTTTAGCCTCTGTCTCTGGGAAATTGTATTACTGCTGTTTGTACGGCATATAAGAGAAGTGAGTCTTTAGTAGTAAATGGGAACTCTGAGTGTTTTTCAGGTATGTCTTACTAAGATTATCCTTTCTGGTAGAGAGATAAGATCCAAAAGGTATCTGCAGCAGAGATCTTTTCATATTTCCCTCGCCATTCCTGGCAGTTTGATTTACCTCATTAAAAGGCTGGAAAAGCCACTTGGAGTACCTCCAAGCTCAGATTCTTTATTCTCGATGAGAAATTTGTTCTTTTGGAGCCCAGGAAATGTGCAGAATCTGTGAATCGCTTTTGTGCACACCTCTGAGCATCGTAAGGAATATCACACGAGTGTTCTCCAGCAAGAAGAAAAGCAAAGCAAGATCTTTACCTTGTGCAGTTAATTGGTTTGTAAAAGAGCTGCAAATATATCAAAACCAGAGAATATATCTATGCTTAGATTTCTGGTGCTTGTCTCTGAGAACATGGCCTTTTTAAGGACAGTTCTCAGAATCAGAAAGAAGCTAAAGAACTAGATCCAGTGTGATACCTTTCTGTTTTTTTGTGGGGCTTTTTTGTGATCACTCTCTGCACAACCCTTTCACTTCTCAAGACAGGAGGACAACTACATCTTACATCAGAGAAGAGGTTTACATTCAGCATTCCTGCTTCATCCCTTTCTCATACCATAGGTGGAATGGGAAATTGGCTGTAAGCCTACGTACTCAGCAGCTCTGCTGATACCAGAGCTAGGCAGAGTTGAGTGAGGTGCCACTGGAACCAGCTGTGTCTGGCACCTGGCCCCTCCTCACAGAGGCCACCCTGCAGCCCCTGCTGCCAGCGCCTCACCACAGACACCCAGTACAATGAATTATCTATAGGGGAGATAATTTTTCTGCACTTACGGGTGAAGTGAGAAGCATAAACTTAAATAATGTATTTCCTGTTAGCTCTGCTTGTGTTAGTGAGTGCTGCCCAGAGAAGAGAGATACCTGACAGAGGCCTTGAGGTCAGGTGGGGAATGGCCTGCTTGGTCTGAAAACCTAAAACCTAAATGGTTAAAGTATACTGCTAGCATAGCTAAACTACTGTTTTGATAGAATGATAAAAATATGAACTACTTTCTTGCAAGGAGAGGCCTTTGTTTGTCGCATGGTAAGATCTGGAAACTAAAAGCTGAAGTTTAGGTATTACATAGTAATTTTCTGTGGAATGTAAATGTAGGTTTTTGCGTTTCATTTTCCTCATTTTAGAGGGGAGGGGGCTTATTTTTTCAGAGTTAGAGCCTGACAGTTGTTAGTGAGTCCTAGTGGGTCAGTGGAAAGATTTTCCTTCTGGAGTGTTGAATCAGACTCACATCCCTGACAGGAGTTTCCACAGGATCATATTCAGTCAGTTGTCATAAATTAAAATTTCTTGGCTCAGTAACAGCCAAAGTGAATGATGTTACTTGCAAAAGTAATCACATTGTACTTTTTTGAAGTTCTTACCTGCCAGGATTCTCTTCCCATATGCGTTTCAGTCTTCCCTCTTTAAAAGAAAATATGGTAATATTTTGGAAAGCATAAATGTGTTGTTTAGCCTCTTAGTATTTTACTTTATTTATTTCATATTTAGTACAGTGTCCAGAGGTGTTTGTATGAGGGACGTTTTTTTCATGCAAAATTGATTGGTTGAAAGTCACAAGAAGAGGATAAAAATGCCTGTCTAAGAAAATACATTGCTTTTAAAATACAAAAGATGTCTACATTCCCATTATATTTTGATTTGTATGTTTCAGATAGAAGATGTTTTGTGTTACATAAGCAACACGTGCTTCCTACAGTACAGGAGGTTGCTATGGGAATTGGTTTACTCATTTGTTATGAAAGTTGATGCAGAAATGAGAACTTGTGTAAATGCCTAAATTAACTCGTGCCCTTCATTTGCTTAAAAATTGTTGGGTTTTTAAGTCCATTAAATAGGTTAAACTCATTCCTGCACTCTTGCTTCTCCATGAATAAATACACTGGCTTATCTTAATGAAAATCAAAGATTTGATCACTCTTCTTTGGCTTTTATTATTGGTTTAAATCACTAGAATAAGAGGCTTTGCTGCTGTGACAATATTGTCCAAAAGGTAATTAAAAATAGTTATAGAAGGTGTTAACTCTGTATTTACTGTGGGATCACATGCAGAAACCTACTGAGTATGAAGATTTGTACTGTAGTTCTGCAGGTATGTGAGATGGTTTCCAGAAGTTGCAAGCAACATTTGGACCCTTCATACAGTACATGTGCTAAAGCTGATTTCAGATTTCTTTGTACAATTTAAAGTTCTTGTCCCAAAAGTCACACTGGATCTAGAAAAGTGTGGCCAGAACACAACCACGGTACTGCAGAGCAACTGCTTACAGCAGCCAAGTAAGCGTGTAATTACTTTTTTTACCTAAGATCCAGCTTAGAAACCAATCACTCATGCACATTTTTCTTCATGAAAGATCAAGTTGTTATCTGCAAGTTATTACGTAGTTCATTTTGGTAATGAGTGATACAGGAGGCTAGTAGGACGGGGTTTATACTCGTGTCTTTGCTGATGTTCTTATCCTGCTCCATAGCAATTAGCAGCTAACATAATACCTGTGACTTCAGTTACAATTAACACGTGCATTTATGCTGGTTTTGAACAGAAACATGTATAAAAAGATTATTTTTGGAATGTTCTTTTTTCTTAATTGAAGATCCTGTTGTGTTGATGAGAGTTTCTGGTAACAAAAATGGATCAACTTCTTTGAAGTACATCTATGTGCCTCTGTCATGTGGGCTGGATTTCAGGGAAAAAAGGGTAATTTATGAAATGTCCGCATGAAAATTATTATATAGAGATAGCAGTTTGCAGCACTTTTTCTTTATAATTATTAAGGAGCCAGATCTTTGTAGCTCAGTAATAAATTTTGTCAGAAATCACCCTTTTTTTTTTGTCTTGAACATGCATCCGGTAACTTGGTTTGTTAATTCTTTGGGTGGAGTGTTGGCCTCCCATGCAGTGCCCTTCCCATGTTTGGACTTTTCTTAGATCTCTTTTTCAACCTGTAGCATCATAGTCTACACAGCTAGTGCCTGTACAGAAGTCATCTGTACTTTTGACTATTCTGTTTTCTCTGGATCTTCTACAGGTCTGCAGTAATCTGTTTGGCTAGGGAGGGAAAGAGAGAAAGAGTTATATACTGGATTCTAGATACTGATGCATTGCCACTGAACTTACACAGCTGCAGTGACTTCTCAAAAAACCTGTGGTCATCTGAGATATGGCTTTCCTTTTCTGGAATATTGACTCCTTCCCAACATGTCTCATATATATTGACATGCACAAACTATTGTAGTCTGTACTAAGTTGGCTAGAGTGAATTTGTGTATTGATCTCTAGTTTTCTGGATGTTGTCTAGATTTTTTAGGACTGATTTCATATTACCACCTTTCTTTGATATTTAGTCAGTTTTGAAGCAGGCATTTGTCCATTATTATTATCACTCTTTTTCCTTTAGAGGTGTTGATGGGATATCAACATAAAAATTATCTCTTGGAGCTCAGTTTGTCATTTTGTTCTCATCTTTCCTAATGGCACTTCAGTTTTTACAGACCCTCTCCTATGTCTCTCTAACTTCTCTAGTCTCCTTTGCCACAAATGCAAACCCAGTTTTTCTGTGGCTTCTTCTCTCTGCCAGCCCTGGGCAGAAGTTTCTAAGTGGCTGTGTGTGGGAAACTACTCACTAGGCCTAATCCTGACCCCCAGCCTTGGCCTGTCCCGCTGCAGGCTGGAGCTGCCCATAGGGAGCTGCTGGTCCCTGCAGCCCTCTAACCTATTACTGTGTATTTATGTTTAAGCCTCCCAGAGATTACAATCCTTTCTGTTTTCCTCAATTTGACAAAACCTGAAGCTTTGACAAGGATGTCTTTTTTTTTTTTAATAACCTTCTTCATCCTGTTTGTTCATGACAGCTCCCTTCTCTGGATTTTCTGTCTTTTTTGATAGGTTGCATGCATTTATTCTGAGCTTGCAAAAGGTGTCTTTAATCAGCCTCTGTGCCACCTGTGAAGATACAACTTTTGTAGCTGCCCCTTTTTTCTTTCTTGTAACAAGCTTACTCATTTTTATTCAGTGACCCTCTTTGAAATAATGGTAGAGATTTTTGGCTTTTGTGGCTCCTTCAAGAACATAGATTCCAATCTACATCAAAGCGGTTATTGACTGTGGATAGAAATTTACTTTGGGTCGTACCCCAGTGTGTCGTGTACTCATACAGGCAGAAATATCTAACAGCTCTAATATTTACCTGCTGTACTTATAAGAACATTTTTCAGAGTTGTGAAGGTGCTCTGTTCCTTAGGTGTCTTTAGGTATCTTTATGGATTAGTTCAGAACATGGGTTATGTTTATAGCCTCCGTCTTTCTCAGTATCTTCTTCCATGGCCATTGTTGAAGATGAGTCTCTGGGTTGTTTAATGTGGGTGGGCCATTAACCTCCAGATGGATCTGATAATCAAGAGCAGTCATTCTGTAAGTGGTCTGGGGGAAACCAACCAACCAACCAAACAAAACCCAGCTGAATCCTTGAGCTTTCCCAGTAACCTGAATTGGTCCTTATGAAAATACGGCATAGCTGAAGACTTTCTGGTAGCTTACTCGGTAGGAGAACATGGTTGCCCAAGTAGGTTGAAAAGGTTAGAACCTTTTCTTGTTTGTTTGCTGGTTTGCTCTTACAGTTAGTTTAGTTTGTGTTTTTTTTTCCATTTGCTTTTTGGTCTTTACTTTAGAAGCTTAAGGAGTGTGTGTGTGTGATGCTTTCTGGCAGCTCGTGGACATTTTTTGGTGCATTTTCATTTATTAGGGGGGTTTTGCATTGTTTGGGGGGCGAAATTTAACAGTTCCGTGTTTCTTTTGCCCTCGATGCTGTATGTGTGGCTGTTTAATTTTTTTATATTTAATTGATTTTGTTGGGGTTTCAGTTTATTTAGATAGGATTTTTGTGGGTGGTGAAGAAACCAGAAGAGCTAGAGCTCTGTATGTAGATGCAGAGCTATGGTGTCATTGGAATAAACTACCACGTAGCAGAGCAACATGAATGGCAGGAGTTCAATGATGGATGATGCTAGCTCTACAGAAGAGTCAGGAGGCAGGACAAGAGGCAGGAGGGTTGCCCTTTACATGAAGGAGGAGTTGGACTGTGTGGAGCTCTTATGTGTGAAAGTTTAAATTCAATATAAGGCAAAAGATTTCCAATGAAAAGACAGTTATGCAGGAGAACAGGTTGCCTTGAGAAGCCAGGTTGCAGAACTGCCTTTTCTGGGAGATTTGAAGGTGCATCTGACTGATGTCCTAAGTGACCTAGTCTGAATTCAGGTACTGCTTTATAGAGTTGGACTAGACAACCTCCTACTGTGAGTGAATGAGTCTGTGATATGATGCATACATCATGGCAAAAGGGTCAGGAGCTCTTTGACATCTTTGGCATTATGTATTACTGATGTATAAATCTGTACATATGTCTCCTAACAAGAACAAACGAGATACGTAAGACAACCCAGGATGATCACCATATATGTGCTCTTATGAGATAATACTTTTTAAGGGAGTTATTTCTATGTTTTTATCTGATAGTATTCCTGAATCCCATCTAATCATGTAACATGAGAAAATGGGAGAAAAAAATTGTAATTCTGGAAAGAATTCACAAGATTGCTGTGCCACTGTGTTTAGGATATTGTAGATCAAGCTATTTGGAAAATAGTCAATTGCTTTCATTTTTGGTTATATTCTTCTCCCCCAATTCCTGTAAGCAGCTGCAGTTTGTTACGATGAGAAAATTCAACAAGTGGAAAGTGGTTCTTCTCTGAGCTCTCTTACAATGTATTGTATGTTTTCAGCAGAAAGTCAGACATGCCTGAAGATAAAGTAAGGCATGGTATCTGTGCATGTTGGATAAACCAAACATGTTCAGAAATCACCGTGAATATGATACTGGTATCGTGCATACTTATAAAGATTAGTGTCAACACAGTTTGTCTATCATGTAAGGGCAAGTAAAGCAAGTTAGACTTGCCCAGGGGTGGTTTAGTCTGTGTACCCAACTATTCAGAAGACAAGGCTGAGGAGGGTTTTTTTTTCCTTTGCTCCAGGCTTCCCATTTATTTGTACTGTCTCCATTTTCTCCAGCGTGCCTTGATAAGCACAGGTAATCAGTGTCCTATTAATCTTTAGGATAAGTAACACCTAAATGGAACATTCTCCCCTTCTCCAGACCTCATATAGTTGTATATAACCTGTGCATCAGTTACACAGTGAATGGGATATATCAGAAGTAGATGACATATTTAGTCCATGTAATTTTTTTTTTTCTGACACCATGCAATTTCTGAGGCATTAAATGCTAAATTTTTAATGCTTTTCTGTAAATTTTATTATTTCCTTGCATAGTTGCATGTTGTCTTGATTGAGTACAGATACTTTGATAAGCAAATTCCATACTGTGAAAGTTCAAGATTAATTTTAGTGCTGTAGAATATATATAATGTGAAATTCTGTAAGTACATAGCATTTGTTAAAAATTTTGGAAAAGGTACAGCTGGGGAAGGTTGACAGATCAAGAAGCATTCAGGAATTTATTGTTTTCTCTGTGCCAGGTAAAAAAAATGGTTTCTTCTCCTACCACTACCATAATTCTGTTTGGCGCTGCTGATGACATAACAAAATCCAGGCTTCATTTGTCTAAGTAGTAATGTAGAGTAGCATGTAAAAATTGGCTAATGAGATCACAGTAGTATGAAGGTCTTTTCATAGGCTTACTTAACTTTGGAATGATTATAAATCATAACTACTAATTTATTTTCGTGTTCTTGTTAATTATAACAGCGTTCAGTAGTGCTCATCTGGTTATGAGCTTTTGAGTATTTGTCACAGAAATTGTCTAACTCAATACTTGGCCTCAGGAAGAAAAGCAGTATTTTTTTCGTATTTGCAGTTCTGTAATTTCCATCATATTGTTAAATAGTGTATATTTTTATAGGGTAAATTAGTGTCTTGAAGTAGTTTAAGTATAACTAAAAATACAAAGTCTATTAAATAACTTTAAATATTTTTCTTTCATACTTTTAGAAAATCTTCATTATAGACTGTGTGTAATTGATGTATTTTCAAATAAAATCTGAGGTGTCCTGTTGACATAGTGCAATTTAAGACTTGCTCAGAAGTCCTGTTATGAATTAAGACTTCTTTTGTTTTTAATTGCATGGAAGGGCTATAAAATTGAAAGGTGGAAGCTGTGGATACCAGTGAATGTGTATGCCTTTAAAATTATAGTCAGTCTTTCTAGCAAGTAATTCATGCTTTACTGAAACCAGTTGTGTCTTTGGCACAATCTGTCTGATTTAAACAAAGTATATCTGAAGATACTTTATATAGGTAGCCCTCAGCCATGTTCTAAACTGTTCCTGAATGCTTCCAATGCTTCATTGGGAAATTTCATACATATACGCACTTTAAGCAGTAATGCACAGTTTGAACAATTTCTACTATAGAAGAAATGTGAGCAAGTTGGGCTTATGTGAAATAGAGACACATCACAGTGGCTGTTGATCTATCAAGCAGTATTGCTGCTTAAGAGATGTGGTGGTTTTTTGTGAGGTTATTTACGTTTTTAAAAAGACCAGAGGCCACCAACAAAGCAGGTTAATGAATAAGACCATGTAATATCAACCCCAAATTTTTCCATAGGCGCTGTGTTCTAACAACAGGCAAGCTTATCCTGTTCGTTTGTAATCAAAAGCCTAAAATGAGTTGAGAGGTGAATGCAACAAACAAATGTGTTAAAGGGAGAGGTTTGTAGCACACAGGCACTGTATTCATTTATTGAAGCCCAGTTCCAAAGGAATGTCTTAATCTGAGGATGAGTTTGTCTCTTGAATTAAATTATGTTTATATTCTAGTGACTTCCGAAACAACGTGACCATTCAAATAAGAGCCAGATTCTGTTAGTTGTCCGTATAGAGAATAATGCTTTATTATGTAAGAGTCTAGTGTGGTGTATCATATGACAAAATGCTACCTGAACTGCATAATGTCGTCAGTGTTGAAAATGCATCTGCCACCTATGTAGCTTCTGTGCTAGGTGGGCAATCATAGCAGTTATGCACTTTATCATTAGGAGAAAAAAATACTAGAATTCCTTTAAATCTGTGTTTTAATAAGCATGTTTAATAAACATGCATATCATATTAGTTCAGCTATTGTCCAGTTCATTTTTTCTTTCTCAGGTATTGTAGGGGTTTGTGGTATTTCTTTATGTGACTCAAATTTTAGGGACCTGAGTGGAAAGTCAAGTGTCATGCAAGTGACTTTGAATTCAATTGTTTTCTACTGTTCAGATGGTAAAGGTGTTCCTGCCTGAGTAAACAACACGACATTAAGCTGCCAGAATTGCTTGAACTTTCATCCACTGCAACTGTATTTAAAAATGAAGTTCTGTCTAGGTGCTTTTAAGGCTTTGGTTGGTGTGTTCTGTGGATTTGAATGTAAACTTTTAGAGTTCGAGTGAAATGCAGATGGAATTGCTAGATATTGAAGAACAGAAAAAATGCCTGTCAACATGGGATAGGTGAACAATGTCATCAAAGGTCTGTCTACCTGCTATGGTGCAAGGGATGGAACGTGCTGTTATTGTTAAAATGACATTACTGGAATAAGTCAGGTCCTGGTTTTAGGATAGCAAGAAAAATCAAATCAATGTTTATAACTAAAGTAATACTGTTTTTCAGAGGCAGCTGCCTTCATCATGTAAACCATGCTGGAATGTAGTCTAAATAAAACATAGGTCAAAAGATATAAGTTACTAAAGGTAAAGATTTGTACTGGTAAAAAGAAAATTGCTAGATAAGGCCTGCCTCTGACACATGTCACATCTACTATGTGTGATCCTGCCCAGTTTAAATATTCCTTACTGACTTCTGAAAAATGATAGAAATCCTGACAACTAAAAAAGACCAAAGGCAAAATTATAATAATCAAGATTGCATGTGATTGTTTTCATATTAAGACTAATTTCTTCTAAGAATGCTATATCTAGCCAAAATAGGTCTTGTTTTGATATAAGATTTTATGTGTTATCTTGGCTTGTTATCTAGTATGATCCAGGTTTAAGAAACCTATTTGTTTTGACATAAAGGAATATAGAAAAAAGAAAAATACAGAATACTGATGTTTGAGCCTTACGTATTAACATCTGTAAACAAACAACACATATTGTTGAAGAAATAGCCATAAGGTATATTTCTGTCTGGACTTCAGGTGCACAAGAAATTTCAAAGATTTAGAGCAAAGCTACACTTGCAATCCTTTAATAGGAAATAGGAGAGCAAGAGGAATGCTGCTCTGTTAGTTGGACATTTTCATTGTGGATCCAGGGTGACCATATGACCATCAAGCAAAGTTTCATGGACATATATTATACTTTTCAACAACTTTTAAGAATTGCCACGCACCTTCACCTCCTCATATTTACCTTAGATTTCTTACCCATTTTTAGCATTTTCTTTTTTCTCTTTGTATTAAGAGCTCATAAGATTTCCTTCTCATTTCTCAGTGCTGTCCTACTGTGCAGAGCTTTCACGTAGTGTTCATTCCTCCAGCCTGTCACTCTTTGCTGCTCTTCACTTGCTCTACTACAGAGGCTGCCAGGTAGCTTTCAGTTTTCCAGGAACTTCGACCTTCCCAGCAGGTTTTGTTACACTCTACAAACAAAGGAAGAAGTTAGAGCTGCAGCTCTTTTAAATGTCCAAACATCTTGTGACAAAGTGTGTATTAATAATGCCAGTTGGAACACAGAAATTTTGTATTTTTTTTTTGAACTGTGGGAAAGCAGGCTTTTCTTTAAAATTGCACATTCATTTTACTCCTCAGTCTGCTTCTGCATGACCTTGTCAGCAAGGGACAATCGCCAAGAGGCACCACTGAGAGGCTGGTAGCATCAGCTTTAGAAGTATCAGAGTTTCAGGCATTGAGGCTGTGTCTATATTAGTAAATTAAAAAATGCTTGGAAATATTTCCAGGACTCTGCAACAGTTTTGGTCTTTGCAGACTAACACTGTTCCAGAAAATTCGCAGATGTTTATTTGACAGTTTGTGTGCAGCCCCTCTGTTTTCGAGTGCATGTGAGCAGAGATGTAGGATTATCTGTGTCACTTGATTGCAGCAAAGAGAAATGTGCTCAGGCATATATATATCTCAGGTAATCTGTATATACTTTCTACTTGGTCTGCATGGTCTTTATTTCTTTTGCCTTGTGCTACCTTCTCCCTTCATTGCAGTCTTGCAGTCTAAGCCTAAGAGTTGTTTTTCTTCTCTTTACTTGTCCTTTTGTCCTTCCTAAAATGCATATAGATTTAAATTTCATTGTCATGCTGTCTCCCAGCTTCTGTTCCTTCCTTCAAATGACCCTTTAAACTTAGTGCTGGTGATACTGTGCGCAGTTCTCTGTCTGGAACAAACTACTTCAGGGAAGCCTCCTTCTTGTTTGCCTTTAGGTACTTTAATAATAAAAATAGAATTAAAAAAATAGGACTAGACTTTGAGTGATGCTTTATCTGTCCCTGTACTGCAAGACAGAAGCTTGATGAACAATTATATGTCTTTGTGGACTACATTTAAGCTGACTACTTTTTGAAAGAATCTTTCTCTTTGAATTTGTTTGGTATTTCAACCAAAATATTTACATTAAAATAGAAAAATTATAAAGTATAAATCCTTCCTGTTTCTTTTAGAATACTTATGAATCAGCTTATGCACATCTGGAATTAATTAGAGGCTGTGATAAAGCCAAATTCTGTGTTGTTTTCATTAGACTATGTCTAAATAGCTGTAAACATTTCTCTTTGTCTTGTCAGGATGATGGTACTGGAATTGATTTCGGACATCACTTCAGTTCAAGGTTGAAGTGAAAAGGTTTTTTTGAGGCTTGGAAGAAGCAGGTGAGTACCCATCAAGAATCACAAGTCTTATTTTGCAACTTTCATTGGTTCTGGAATTGCTGTTCTTGCTTACCAGCCCATATTCAAATAGTTGATCTCTGCGTCCTCTAATTCACTGAGGTGTAGGACTGCTTTCAGTGTGACTAGATAGCAGAGAGTATTTAAATTATGTACGTCTTCCCTACATGCTTGTTCTGTGCCTGCCAAAAAAATAAGTGAAAACTTGTTTTTTCAGCAAGGTCTGTGGAACTCTGGAGTTCAGTTTCACTGTGTAGTTTCATTAGATCAGCTGCATCAGAAGCATGATAATTAAGCTAATTTGGTCAGAAAATTCTTTTACACTTGTATACGTATGTATTGTAATAAATTAAAATTTTAAATGGCAAGATTAAATAGTAATGCATCCTTGAGTTTGGATATTCCTAGTTTCCTGAAACTGAGGTAATACCTGTTCTGTTGATAACCAGGAATATTCGATGATGTCAAGGACCATGAGTTCAGGTCTTGTTTGAATTGCTGTGTGTGTTAACAGTCTGAACCTGCCTGTGAAGAAGCACTGTTAGTGGGTGTACTTACTACCATGGGACTTGGCATGCCTGCACTGAACACCTTCCTTTGCTCCAGACCTTCACAGCTATCTTGAGTGAATCGTGTACAACTGATACCGGGTTTTTTTCACTTTAAAGAGATCTGGGAAAGGACACAATGAAGGAGTTAGTGTAAGACAAGAGCTTAACAAGCCACTTGCATCTGTTTCAGATTTTTTGTACTTGATATTGTAACAAATAATTAATCTGTATGTTAAGTGTTGCAATTGTTCACATTTTGCTTTTCCCACAGGAGTAGAAAATTCATTGAGTATATTTCCAGAATTTTTCAAATTCAAAATTTTAATTTAATCTTAATGCATAAATTGCAAAATTTGCTCAGCTGGTGCCTGGATGCAGATTTCAACTGTGTACAATCTAACTCACCATAATGGTAACCAGGCCTAATTACTTCTAGGTACACCACTATTTCCAAAGTAAATACGTATTGTTTCCTTGTTTGTCATGTGCAGTAACTGCTAAGGTATTATGAAATACTAAGATATACCTATATACTCCATAATACTGATATGTCCATTGTAATGAATTGATAACTCAGAGGGGCAAGAGAAGAAGTAGTTCCAAAGGAGTTAATGATGGTGAGAGTAATTAGTGCTGAAACTATGTTCATAACAAGTTTTCTAAAGTTTCACCCTCTGGGAGGAAACACAGACTTTTTACCTAATTCAAAGCAGTGCATGACAAGACCGTCCTGGTATGTGTTTCACTGTGACTGTCTTTACTCATGGAGTAATTAAAAAGGAAAATTCCTTTCTTCAGATTTAACTTCACTTTCTGCCAAGGACTTGACTCACTGGCCTGAAGGGTACTGTGTGAACATGATGAAACCATGAAAAGAAGAAAAGATACAATATCAGCTTTAGCAATGTTGTAAATAAAGGACTATACAGCTCTGTACAGGGAAACTATAGATGCTACTGCCATAACCTATAAATTTGTGTAAGGATGTATGTTAATATGTAATAATGCATTTTCAAAGAAGTGTTTTTCCTTACATAACCCAGTGGAGAAAATAGCAAAAAAAGTCAGATCCTTTGTTTTCTAGGTAGCAGTGGAAATATGACTGGATTCCTAGCGTGTATTTACACACGTCTGAACAGTGTAACTTGTCTGTAATAATAGTAGGTAGTTTCTTCACAGACAGTGTCAGTATCTTGGAGAACTGTTTGGTTTGACAGAAACTGGTAATTGTGTAGTAATTGAAATCTGGTGAGCCAGCAGGAGATGTTTATTTTAAAAGGAATTTTTTTTTTTTTTCTGGAAATTTACTATGTTCTGTACCAAATAATGTCAGAAATGCAGCAATACTGACTTACACGTGTATAATAGTTGGCAGTATCATTTTATTAAATTCCAGTATGTCTGGAACTTAGGGCATATGGAGGAAAGTAACTGTTGTTCTGTTTCCTCCATTATTTTCTTCCATAACTTTAAGTTAAATACAATCTATAAAAATGATATCTGTAAATAAAGCCAAAAATCTCTTTGGCCTTTTTAGCACTAGTCTCTATTTCTTGCAGTATGTGAAAGTTGAGAGAGAGTGGTTTTGTAGTCCATGAGGAAATAGTAGTAAATTCTGAATGCTTATTCTTCAGTATGCTGTTTACAGTTGATACTTTTTTATGGCAGGACACAATGTCTTTGCTCTGATTGAAAACTGGGATTCAGCCATAAATGTGGTGATAGCAATACATAAAAATTAAAATTTCATTCATGAAATTTTTTATAATTAACAGAGAGAAAAAAAATCCGTTTGCTTTCTGTCCTGTCTTTCAATAGACCACTTAACTGTTTAGGACTAAGTCTTAGAAAACTGAGTTAGGGTTGGAAAACGGAAACCAAGACAAAAATCCATGTTGGAAAAATGCAAAAGCAGAGAAAAAATGTTCCAGTTTTGAATTAATGGCTTAAATGAATGCTTTTGGGGCTCTTAGTGGTACAGTTATGTCTGGATTTTTCGAGTTAATTAGGCTTTGGGAAAAAAGCTAAGGAAGTTTTCTAAATCTGAATATTTTCTGTGTTAGTGAACTGAACTTGGTATTAATTATTGTTAAGCTGATGAGCTTTTCTGTCCTGTGTTGGCAATTTGGGGAAGAGAAAACACTGTTCATTCCTGTTTGTTGCTGGAACTACAGGGCTGTAAACAGTATGACTCTTGTACACATGTTGTATATGTTTGCATTTTGTATGCCTACCAAATATTCAGTCTCTATATATGTTTATTTTGCACATTAGATTAGTACAAAGTACATCTAACTGTTGTCTTGCAGCTGAACTGGAACTGTCTGAAGAGTTTTGTAAGGACTCATTGCTGGTGATCATACTGATTACTGACGTGCAACATTTGATGTACAAGTCATTCCTTCAGCTGGATAAATGATTGGCAGTAACTGTCCACACAGAAGGCTAACCCTTACACATACCTGGTCAGAAGGCAGATAAGTTTTGATACTGATGTAGGTGCAGGGGTGGAGGATGTACAGCATAATCCTGAAAGGAAAAGATGGTATTGGCTTTCCAAGAAGTAATTGGATGGGGATTGATGGGCTTTGTCTTCAGTCTGGTTTCCACCAAGAAGAGTCTGAAACATAAACAGTACTTTATATTTTAATGGAATTGTATCAGGGACAGAGATACTGTTTATTGTAGAATTTTATTGCTTTCCAGAGTGATTGTGAGTAGCTGTAAATTACTGATTTAGGGGAACCTGAAAGCAACTTTTGGCAAAAAGGAGTTTACATTGATAAAACCAAATTTTTGTGGCCTGGAACTATGAGATAGTAAAATTTTTTGCTGTGATTGTACAAAGTATCAAATTATGGATTTAAACTGGCCAACTCTTCAGTTCAGATGGACATTACGTATGGTCTTAATGGTCTGATTTGCTGGGAAGAGCACTAATACAATAACATGCTTTTTACACCCCATATCAAATATGAACTTGTGTCACCTATTACAAAGTTTGTGCTTTGGGAGATGTGTTCACTGCATTTAGGAGTGATGCCCCCACATTTGTTGGAATTAGTCATTAATGATACTGTGATAATGACTTAGAAATGAGTTATTGCTCAAATACACTGGTTGGTTTGTGGTTTCTGGCATAGAAATTTTGAAGGAAAAGCTAGTTGAAGTCTACTGTTTTTTCAGGTAATTGTGTGAAATGAGGTGAAATAATAATTTTATGATTCTTTTTTCTAAGTGACGTGAATGAGGGAGGTGAGAACTCTTAATTTTGAACTGAACTGGATACATGTTTCTAAATGTGGCCTGCTTGAGAACAGAGGACCATTGCTGTAGTTGTCATGTAAAATAAAGTTGGAGTCTGAAGCTCCTTTTTAGCTGTCAGCTTTATTAAGGAGCTACTGGTGTGTTGAACTAGGCACATGCATTATATAAGCAGTGTGTGGTAGTGTCTAGGGGGAATTTTCTCTCTCTTCACTGCTGCTTTATTAAGTCTCGCTCACTCATTCGTTGTTGCCCTGTCTTACTCCAGCTTTCTGGCTGCAGCTTACAGCACAGTAGGTCTAATGTAGATTGACGCTTTTGCCAGAGGACTGATTGAAACTTGTGTCTCATAGTTGGTAATGCTCACTCAACCATTTTATTGAAGATAAAGTAAATAAAATAGATTGCCATATGAGAATTCTCTGAAATCAAATGGAATAATTTGACAGGTTTAAGCCCATGAAAAAGCCAACACATTGAAACAGATGGGAATACGTTTTATGCACAATATACCAGGGAAAGGTGTCTGCTGGCTTGATGTTAAGCTGTTAATGGCTTTTACCAAAAGTATAATTGTTGAAAACATTACCATCATTTCCAGTGGAATTTCCTTTGGTGTTTAAATTGTTACTTACCTCAAACAGAGGGATTTTTTTTTTAATTTAAGTATAATGGGTATAGTGATTTTATTTTCTTACTGTTTCTGATTCTTTAAGAGACTCGTGATGGATAGTCAGTCTCTTAAAACTTAATTTAAGAAAATAATAGAGATTAGCTGAGGGTGAGTTTATTATTTCAGAAAATAATTCTGTGGAATAATGCAAAATAGATTGTTACTTTTATAGGTCTTTAATAATCACTAAGTGACATAATTTTGAATATTACGAGTAAAGTTGCTACAGTAAACCCTGACATTTCTAAAGTTAGGTGTGGTGCAGTATACAAAAATGTGAACCGTTAAAGCTGTTGTGACAAACTGTTTAGATTATGGTGAGCAAGCCACAAGTACCCTGCACACTACTTTATAAAGAATTGTTGTAGATAAGCAGTGCAGTAAGTCTGTGTTATTTTTAGAAATAAGATAATTCATAATGAGTAGGTTAAGATGCAACAGATAACATATACCTCATTTTTTTTATGTGGATAACAAGGAGCATGTCTTTTTAGTCACATTAGGGGGTTCCTTCTTACTAGTTGGCCACTTCAAGGAAATGAGACACCTCTGTTTTAGTTAAGTACAATAAATTATGTGATACTCACTTCGAATTAGTAAAGGAAATTTAATATAAGTTAAAAATATTTGCATAAAGTTTGCAGATACAGCCTTAGTTTAGAAAAACACAGCCAATTAAATAACAAATATATGTGTTTTGCTCTTTATGTTTAAATAAAATCTACTCTTTTGTGTTAGATATCAATATTAGTTTTTAAAGTTAAAAAATTTCTTAGATTGTGCTGTTGGTACTTAATGCCGGGATGCTTGTGAGATATCACAAATATTAGGCTCAAAATAAATTATGAATGAGCCATTTGAGAATGACTTGCAGGACTGAGTTGACAGACTGGAAAAACATGGTAAGGATGGATTTCTAGATTAACTGGTAGCTGGAATACACAGCTAGTTGTGATGATGTGTGCAATGACAGGGACAGTGCTGTTCAAAATCATATTTCCAATATGGTTGTGAATAAATCTAAGAAATGTGAATGATATTCTCAGATTTTCCCATCCTGGTCATAGTTTTAAGAGGGAAAATTACTCTATTGTGCTTACAATGCACTGGTGCACTGGCACCAGCTGTGCTCCGGAGAGGTCTTTCTTCTGATCTGTGGTTGCCATACTGATGACTGCTGTGTCTGGCCAAACTCTCTACGCTCCTACAGCAGTTCCAGACTTAAAATTTCAACACTTGGAAAGCAAAATTTAGTGACTGTGATGCAGCAAGATAGCTAGAGCTTCCCATCCTCCTGAGGGAAGTCTCTTCTCATTCATTCCTTGGTGCTCTTTCTGTTCAGGCAGTCAGGTAAAAGGGTCATCAACAGCTTTGTCTTTCTGTGGGAGGGACAAGAGGAAGACAGCTCTGTCACAAATCTCTGTTTTAACTCTTTTGTTTTCTTTTCATCTGTCTGTAAAATTGCGTCCTTAGAAAGTGTTGGCTTTTGGAGGAGGCAACAAAGAATATTAGTTTAATTAGATTTTAATTATATACTTAGAATTGCCTTGGGGTTTTCTCCGTGGTAGGAGATCCAAGACGAAGAATCACTGCTCATTTCTGTGAAGTCTTTTCTCTCTCTCATGGCTTTTTCTAGTTAAATTGGAAAGGCATTAAGCATTACCACAGGTTTTGGAAGAAAATGCTGAGACCTTTGAGTGCTCTAACATAGATCAATTTAGAAAGAATATGAGCTAATTTTACCAAAAGAAACAGAAATTTCAACAGTAGTTTACTTTGGATTTCTGTAAAACTTAAGGAAACAAAATGTGGCTCCTGGTAATTCTCAGAACAACTTATCTATGCTGTTTTTTTCAGCATGGTCTCTTATTTGTCCATATCTGAAGTAATTCGGAAAGGCTGATTTTCATGTTATTGTTCCCTGTGTTTTCCATTAACACATTAAAAGAAATGATTTGTATTTTTGGGATGCTTTTAAAGTTCCCTTATCTGGAAATCAGTCCCTGATAAATGTGATGAGCTAGCTATTGAAAATCCTTTTTTAAAAAATAAAAATATTGGCAGTAAAGAAACCCATTCAGTGCATGTTTATTTTCTTAAATTAAACCCATTAACTGCATGTGGAAGAAATAACAGCATATCTGATTCCTGAAAATAAGTGAGATCTTGAAAATGGAGTAGATGTTTATTTGATTGCTTTCGGAGTTAAGCCCCTCAAAAAACCTGATTTAAATGAGTTTTGTATGTGTAAGTGGTGCTTGTTAACTGTCTTGCGGAGTGATTTCTTCTCTCCCCTGGAAAACATATTAAGGCATCTAGCAAAGCAAGAGGTAATGATTTTTCTTTTTTTTTTTTTTGATGTGGGCACTGTCATCTAGGAACTGGACAAAGATCACGGTCCCTTAGGAGCTGGGCTGCAGCATTTTTAATGTGGTCCGTAAAGCAGCTATTTAGTGGTGATTGTCAGTGTACAGGAGATAGGTTTTAACAGATTTGATGGGGAAAACTGTGCTTAACTGCATCAGGTTTTTTCAATAGAACTCAAATGTTCACAGTTTCATTTTTGAAGGAACTTTTTACTTTTTCTTTTTTTTTTTTTTTTTTTTTCCCTAAGCTTAAGTCTTTTGGAGAAGCAAAATAGTTCATGTTTTTGTTTGTATGGTGATTCTGGTCCTACATCCAAACATGTGTGTATAGATTCAACTACGTATATGAAGATTCCATAAATCATAACAGGTCCAGTGAAGGTTTTGCAAAAGTAAATACCAGACATGTAGTCTTAGACTGCAAAGTTACAACTGTTTGCTATAGTTTAAACAATATAAAGTGGCTTCTCAAGAGTAAGGTGTAGGACATGGTACATCAGCATGTACAAATTAGAAATTAATGAATTTCTTTTATTTCAACTTTGGTTGAAATAGAAATTTCTTCTATACTTAACTTTGGTTGAGTATAGTTTCCTAGTTAACTACAGTGGGAAATGGACTGTAATTTTAATTCAGTGTTATATTTGAAGGAGATACTGAATTAAACTGGCTTGATCTGTTGAAATAGATATAGCTGTTCCTGTGCTTCTGTAATTGAATATGCAGCCTTTATTATTTTGATGAAGTTATCTACTAAACATTTCAAATTAGACCAGATGGATAGTTTGATAGAAAAGACATGTGACCTCATGTCCTAAAAATTTTGCAACTAATTTGAAACTAGTATTTATTATCTGTACAGTGCATACTACAGTCATGTTCGTGAATATTTAGCTTTCATCCTTTCAAGATGGAAACCTTCTTACATGGCCACTTGCCATGAGTTTTTACGTTGCTTTCTGTTTGCTGTAAGATGTATTTCATGACGTACTACACATCCAGTTATCTCTACCACTTATTAAAGACTTAAACTAATAACATATCCAGAATTCCTGTTCAACCAGTCAAAGGCTTTTACTTTAGTTTTAGGTAGGTGTACTTTTTCTGAAATTTGGTCATTAATACTTGTTTAAAAAAATAAGTTCAGGATTTTGCAATCTTTGCATCACCATCCTGTCAAAACTAAACTGGAATTTTCAGAGCAGTTTCTTTCCACTTGTTAAGTGGACTAAAGGAATAACAGGATTATCATTTATTTTATTTTTTACAAATAAGGCTGATATATTGAACATATTACTGAAATGAATGGAAGAATATTTAAAAAAGGTAAATATATAAATATTCAGCTATTACCTCAAAAGGTAAATATTTAAAGATATCTCTTATGACAGAATAGTTTTGCACTGGCCTTTTTCAGCAGTAGTGTCATAAGGAATGTGGAAGGTAAGCATGCCCACTTGTCTTTCTTCTTCACTGCAGAAGCATTAGGCTTATCGTTATCAGTAGTCCATTTAATAACTAGAGTGCATAACTATTTAATGAATAGGTGCTGCAGTTATAGGTATCTTTGCTCTCGCCAAAATTCATTATTGCCCCTACACCAGAACTTCTGGTTGCTTTCTTTCTTCTTTCGCTTCTTCAATGTATCACTTTCAAAAAGGAAAATGGAAATAAATGTGGAAAGGATCCCCATCTGATGCAGTGAAAAACCCGTAACGGTTTAAGCCATGGTACTTGGCTTTGCAGGAAAGTTCCTTAGGAGTGCTTGCATAGTGGTTTTGCCAGCCCTTGAGTGGCAGTAGGCAGCTCTGGCAGTGAGAAGGTAACAAACAGCAAGGGAAGGAGGGAGAGGGTGGGAGCATCCTTAACTGCTGCAGCTGTTTGCTAAGTGAGCATATGCTGAAGCCCTAGAGCCTCCACAGAACATCTTTTCACAGGTCAGTGCTTAAATCACGTGCATAATACGCTCCTAAAGTAAATGTGATCTGAGCACCTGTTTATTTGCTTTTCTAAGGGAAGTTGTTCTATTGTGGAAGTCCTGCAGTTATTTACTTCATATGATAAAAGATAATGGAATACCAGTGAGGTACCATTTTTCCTTAAAATTTTTCATGATAACCTTTTAGAAAAAAATTAGTATTTGCTCTTTCTCTGTCTCGCTAAGATATTCTAAATGCTGAACTTTTGGACTATATAAGAAACGGAGGTCTGAGGAAGTATTAATGTTACCGCAATCTTAACATTTATATTCTTTTAAGTTTGCAATCCAGAAATATTTTTAGTTCGAGGCGTTTGAAATTTATTTGATTTATTAGGCCTGAAAAGCTATATATTGGATTGATTGAGTGTATTTGATCGGTCAGTGTTTTGAAGTTACTACATTATGAAATTGAATATCCTGTCCGATACTTAAATGATACCAGAAGATACAGCATGTGATTTAATTACCTCTATTTCATTTTGTGAACTTGACCTCTGTTCCCAGCCTCGAGACAAAGAAAGACAAAGTACTATGAGCAGTTGGCAGTTGATATTAAGAAGGTATCTCCCACATCTCTCTCATGACCTGTAGTAATAGCCAGTCCTCAGCATGGATGTGGGACTCCCCAGAAAAATTCTGTCCTTTGTCTGGCAAATTCATGTGCTGCTTTACTTCTTTAGATGCCTTCTGAATATCCTTTCTCTTTCTTTCAACTTCTGCCCAAGAAATCTTTCTTTTCTGGGTTAGCTGTAGCTATGCAGAAACACCTGTTTAACACAGGGATACTGGCTTCGGTAGACTAAGGATGGTTTTTGGAGAGTGTCTGCTCTTCTACAAGACAGAACTGTAATATACATACAGGTTGTTACTCATTGTGTTCTTTAGTTATTTCAGATTGACTGTGTGTTTGCATGTTTGTGGAAGCTGACTGAATCTATCCCAGTATTGAGGAATATGCTGGATGTTTTCTTCACAAGCTAATACAATTTGTTTGTTTTCAAGGAAAAGGCCAGGTTGGATGGGGCTTTGAGCAACCTGGTCTAGTGAAAGGTGTCGCTGCCCATGGCAGGGGAGTTGGAGCTAAGTGATCTTTAAGGTCTCTTGCAACCCAAACCATTCTGTGATTCTCCTGAGGCATTCTTTAATATTTGGGACCTGAGTCTTTTGAGGCAGTGAAGGCTGATGATAGTTTGCATGAAAACTAAGGGATTTAGTCTTCCTGATAATGCAGACCTTGATTCATGAGAGCCCATGAGCTTATGCCTAAGTTGTATGGGGATAGATAGCGTCTTTTCTAGGAAGGCCATGTTTGAAAAAGGTATCTGAGAGAAATTTTTAGTCATTGAGGCAATTGCTTTTCACAGTGTTTGCAGTCTGTAGTAAAAGCTGTTTTTGCTGCATCTTTTGATTGGCTTTTGCAGGTGCTAAATTTACAGGCAAAAGACGAAACTGCACATGAAATGATAATTGTGACTATTTTATTAAATATTTTGGATTTGTTTATAGTGTCAAAAGCTTGTTATTGCTATATTCTAAATATGAATATGATATGAAATGTCCAAAATAATGTGTAAAGTGGAAAACACTGATAATGTCCTCAGACTGTTGAAATGGCCTGTACTCATCTTCTCATAAAAAATTGGATTCCTATAACTATATAAGAGATTATCAAAGAGGGTTTTTTTAATTGCGTGGTGCTTTAGCATGTTTTAGATTTGTTGTATGTATTGTTCATTTCTCTTAATCTATTAACATGGCTAGTTATTTCAGCTATTCTGGCGAGTGGCTACTTCTCTGTAAGCTTAATATTTAAGATTATAGTAAGACTGTGGGATGAAAGAAAAATTTCTCTGTATATTCAAACTGTGTAATAATATAGGAATGAAAAGTATGTTGTTTAATTACTTGGTTTTGTCATATAGTGTTATAGTTACTATTAAATATGACTTCTGTATCGCTAATGTAAGAAAAGAATTTAAAAAAAAAAAACAAAACACCCAAAAAAAGGTTTGATCTCATTTGACCTTTCTGACATTCAGTCAGTTAAAAGGCTTGTAAGATGTTTAATTACCAAATGGTATGATCATTATTCATCTCCTCATTTGATATATAACGTCAAGTGAATTGCCTCCCTGGAGTGCCCTGTGTTTCACAGATCAATAGATTTAGTAAAAGCTTGAAGGAGAGCTTTATGCATTCACAGAAAAGAATGAAAAGTATATCCTTCTTGTAAAATAGCTTATGTTGTTACTCAGTGAGCTTTACAAAGTTATTGTTTTATTTATGTCTTAGAAATACAAAATCCTGTAATGTGAAGGCATTTATTAAAATATTTTAAGCCTGTCTATTGAAATTAAAAGATACTGCTTCTATCTTACTCTACATAATAAAGTAGATTCAAAAGTCTGTCCTGAACAGCTTCATTTAAATCTATTAAAATAATTATTACAAGAGATTTTTTGATTTCGCAAATCACAACAAACACAGTATATATATAAAAGACCATCTAAATTCACTACACATGGTTGCTGAAAGTATTCACATTTTGGTTTTCTGCTTTTCTAAATACGTCTGGTTAGTTTTAACTGATATAGGTCATTGGTTTTTGTTTTGTTTCCTCTTCATTTGTTGTGTCAAGGATATTTATGTACATTGAGAGAAAAAGATGAAAGTTTGTCCTTAGTTGGCAAATTTAATAGTTACACATTTATAAAAAGATTCTTATTTTTTATTTAATTGTATAAAGCATAATTAAATGTAGGATACTTAATGTTTTCTTAAGGCTTTTCTGAATGTATTGTATTATTCTTATGCAATATAGATGAGCCATCATACAACACCAGCTATTTGTGCAGGCCTGTCTGATCTCTTACCCTTGGTAAAAGTTTTCCAAATGACTTGAACGAGACTTCTGGGATTGTTCAGGCAGTAGTATTTGTTGTTCTTTTTTCCTGTGAGTTTTACCCTGCTTGATTTGCACTCTTGACTTGCCATCTTCCTGCTTAAAAGTAAGAAAATAAACCCTATATTTCTTCTTTAACCCTTTTATTAATGAGGGTAAGCTTTTTAGCTTAAATTTATGCCTTGCTGTTTGTCCTTGCATCAGTCAGGCATACTGTAGGATACTGCATCAGTCAGGCATACTGAAGACACTGTAGTTCAGCTAAGCAAATCTTGCTGGCTCTGGGACAGAAGCAACATTTACTTGAAAATTTGACTTTCTTATTCATCTGTCACTTACAACCCATCATCTACTCAAAGATTAATTTGAATTGTGAACAATATCTAAGCTTCCTTAATCCCTTGCTCTTGTCCTTTTTCTTGAGCTGCTGTACTGTGACAGAAAGACCGTAATTCTGAAGCTTCTTATTCCTCGGGCCTACCTAAAGTAACTCCCATCGGGAGCCGATTGATGTTTTAGAAAGGAAATTCTTACCTGATTTTGTGAACTACCTGGAAAAATTGTCAGGAGACTTTCATACTCTCAGATGTTCACTGTGTGGAGTTCTTGTAAATGTAAAGTCTAATTTGTCTGGGCTCTTTGCACCAGCATTGTTCAAGGTCAGATGAAGTTGTGTGAAGTACAGGAAGTCTTTCTGAGATTTCATTCCTTTCTTTGTACTCTCAGCATTTTTCACCAAATTAGCAAATCAAATAATACCAATTCCATTTATAATCAAGATAGCTGGGGAATATAGCACATTCCTCTATGTACTTATTTTGTGGATGCCTTCTGCCACTCTTGGTCTACTACTGCACTGAATTGTTTTGATATTTTTTTTGAGGAATTGTTTTGGTTTTTTTTTTGAAACAAAGTACTGATTTATTAGTTTCTCCTCCTCTAACTATGCAAATGCTGCTCAATAAGGGGTTAGAAGTTAAAAAGAAGTGCAGGAAATGTGCAGATATTTTCCTGCTGAAGTCGAACATCCAAAGAACTTTTTGTCAAGGGAACACTTATGCATGATTAAAATAATTAATGCTGGGGTTCTGTAGAAGCCTCATTTGTTTTGATGATACATTCATATATGGCTTGACTTGTTAAAGTTTGAGCCATCAGGACACCTATCTGGAAATATGTACATTTAGTTTAAGACTGTGAATAGATCTTTGGCTGAACTGTAATTATATGCTTAGCATCTTTTAGGACTGTATGTATCAGTAGTAATAAATTCCAACATGTTCCTAAAGTTAGAGTAGTATTCATTTGTTGGCATTTGCATTTATTTGTCTGTATGTGTATGGCATAGAAGTAAACAGCTTAACGCAATATGTACTTGAAGTGCAAAATCCATTTGGATGAAAAATAATAGAGCTGTTTAATTGGCATCATCTCTCATTGTTTGGTAGGTGCTATAGATGTAAATGGTTACTTAGTGACAAAGTACATAAACTCTGTTGAATACTGCTCCTGGGCCTCGCAATTTAAAAAGGATGTGCAGGTCCTTGAATACATCCAGAGGAGGGCAACAAAGCTGGTGAAATGTCTGGAAGGAGTGAAATGGCTGGAAATGGCTATGAGGAGTGGCTGAGGACTTTAGGCTTACTTACTTTGGAGAAAAGAAGCATTAGAGGTGACCTCATTGTTCGCTACAGCTTCCTGAAGGGGGAAGAGGCAACCTCTCTAGCATCCAGTGTTAGGAAGAATGGGAATGGTTCAAAGTTGTGCCAGGGAATGTTTAGACTGGATATTAGGAAGCACTTATTTACCAAGAGGGTGGTCAAACACTGGAGTGAGCTTCCTAGAGAGGTGGTCAATGCCCCAAGCCTGTCAGTGTGGGAAGAGGCATTTGGACAACGCCCTTAATACCATGTTTTAACTTTTGGTCAAGCAGTTGACTAGGTGATCATTATAAGTCCCTTCAAACTGGAAATCATCTAGTCTATTCAAGAAAACTGGCAGCAGTCACAGGTAACGTTTTCATAGCATTTGTGCAAAGAGATTGGTAGGAATAGGGGAAGTGAGCTCGCTCTTTTTAGACAATATTCCTGAAAGGTTATGTGGTGAGACACAGAAGCTTACAAGGTTCCTAAACCACTGCTGTCTTTGTACTGCCATCCCCTAGTGACAGGAAAGCAAAGGCAGAGACACTTACAGTCTGGCTCTGTCCTGTCCCCTTCTAGATACTAGAACTGAAAAGGTCTCCTAGATTTCTCCTAGGGGCAAAAGTGGTGTGATTTGTAATACTGCAGTCCTGTCATGAACTAAAATCATCAATGAGGAATACCTTAAAATGGTCAACTTTTGGAGGACATAGCATCCAGAAATCTTTGCAAAATATGATTGCAAGTGTATTCCGTATGATGTAATTTTGAGCTGAGAAGTAGAGTTCAGAAAACTACACGTACTTACAAATTGCAGTATCATCATGATCACTCTGGAGTATTTCACATGGAATTCTATTTTATTTATTTTTCTTTTTAGCTGTTTGAAGCACCAAGTAATGGCATTTGCAATGTGTGATATGCATAATTGGAGGCAAGGCCTGAGTAAGAAACATGTAGAACCCTATTCCTTCACATTTCGAGGAGAAAAAAGTCTTGAGAGACCTAAAATTCGTGAATAAGTTGCTTCAGAAATAAAGCTCAGGACAGATAGAGTAAAATCATTAAACTTTGTATACAGAAACGTAAAAAGTCCCATGAAAAGTGAGATAATGGTGACAACCTTAGAAAAAAGAATAGTTGTACAATTTCAAAACTCATGAAGTAAGAAACCTTGATTTTTTCCAAACCAGCAAATGAAAAACACCCCCTCACACCCCTGTCAAAAAAAAAACCCAAACCCCCCAAAACCAGAAGCCTTGCTTTGGCCATTATGATCACGGAAATATGCCCATATGGCCTGTGCAGTGTTAGCTGTCCTAAATTGTTTTGCACTTAAGCGAACAGTCATAATATGTGAACACCTGCTAGAGGTAGCTTTAATCTTGCTGTTTTGGAAAGCAGTTAGTGTGTAGTAGCTATAGTACAATCCTTACTAGGGGTCCACACATTTATCTGTGGCAGTGAGTGTGCTTACCTGCTGAAATGCCTCTTACTTTTTTTATGGGTACCTGGACAACTGGATTAACTCAAGATTTGATATAATTGTCTATTCTGAAGATATGTCCTGATTTTGCAGAAAGCCTTAGCAGTATTTCTGAAATCTGGCATCCTTCACGCATTTCATACCAGAAATTCTATTGGAGACCTAATTTGTTATTCCCTTTTTATATTTATTATGATTATTTGAATAGCTCAGGAGCACTTCTTAAGAACAATGTTGGCTGTCTTGTATTATCAGTGACAGCATCAACAGGTGCTGGTATAGTGTGTATCTTAACCCATAAAAGGGGTCTGCTGTGCTGAGTCAGCCATAAACTACTTTTTGTATACAGCAACCCTAAAAATATCAACAGCCTTTACTATTACACTGTCCAACTGCAAGAAGGCAGAAGGGTTTGTTGTATGCTGAAAACCATGGCTGCTTATTTTGGATTCCCATCTGTGGAATGTGGAACCCGTCCACTGGGAAACAATTTAAGTAAGTTTTACATGATGGAAAAGTTACGGAAACACTGAGATTCCAGATTTTTGTGATCCATGAAAAGCAGAATTGCTACCTGGAATTTCCAGCTGCTTGAATTCAATGCACTAATCTTCTAAGATTCCCAGTCCAGGGCTATGCACCAATTCTCAGTTCCTATGCCATCACTTTGAGAGTGTTGGGGGGAGGGGGAGGGGGGAAGTTTGCAGAATATTTTTCTGTTAAAATACAATGCTCAGTCAGTACTTGTAATTAGTATCTTAGAACCTGATTTATTAATATACCATTGTGAGGTACAATGTTCCTCTCTGGTAAAGAGTTACGTCTGTCAATCTGTTGTAACCATTTGGTGTTAAAATGTTTTGGGTTTTTTTCTGTCCTGGAGCAAGAATTCCTGTCCCAGACTATCAATAATTTTTACTTGGAAACACATAAAATGGTGAAGATACTGTAAATATTCAGATGTTGGAGACACCTTCTTGTAAATGAAGTATTTTTTAAATAAGAGCTGTGCATGTAAATATATATAAAAAACTAAAATAATAACTCCAACTACTAAAAATGCTCTTCCAAAAGTATTACCTTTTAATTGGATTTCAATATATGATAGCTGTGTTAGGGTGTGGTTTCTCTGTTCATCTTTAAATTAGCTGGTTTCAGTATAAAGGCAAAGTGTTTTCCTGCTTTTCTTCTGATTCTGTGCTTAACACTCAATATTGGAAGTATTCCAAGGGCACTCTGGTGTCATTCAACAACAGTCACTCTCCCCTTTATAGCAATATGGAATTCCTGCAGAGTGTGTCTACATCTGTGAGACTGGAGGTACAGACACAATTAAGTAATTGCGTATTTATTCTGGTTCTCAGGCAGGTTTTTCAGCCTGTGCTGAGTTCATCAGAGCTGTGACTACATGGGTCACAGCGCTTGGGCTGGCTACTTTCAGGCTATCTCCAGTAAGTATGCAGAAAATGTAGGCACAACAATGGCTGCAGTGTACCTAACCCTCAGTCTAGGTCTTTTCAGGAACAGGAAACACTACACTTCTCTCTTTAGTAGAAGTGCAGCAGAAGTGCATGCAGAATTGGCACTGTTTGATATTTC